>JAIQCU010000196.1:0-83544 GCA_022114935.1 Leptestheria dahalacensis | reverse complement strand
TAAAAAGACAGACAGACAGACAGATAGTTAGATAGAGATCCCATGTCAGACGAAAGGATATTGTGTTTCAGAATGTGTTCTATCGACCGAATATTTTGCTGAATTATCAACTTGGTTTACTTTAATCTTTACGATTCAGTTTAATTTAGTCTGATCTTAAGCTCACCGTTTTTAATTTTTTTCTTGTTAAAATTGGCGTTAGTCTAATTTAATTTAATGTCAGTGTTATTCTCCAGTGTTTATTATGATTATATATTATATAAAAAAAAATTGGTTTTGAAAACGCAGATACGACGCGCCAGAGACGAGATTACGAGGTGGACGGACGTGACTATCACTTCGTCGCCTCTCGCGAACAAATGGAAAAGGACATCCAGAATCACCTGTTCATTGAAGCCGGGCAGTACAATGAGAACCTGTACGGAACATCCGTCGCATCCGTCAGAGAAGTCGCAGAAAAGGTTTCCCCGTCTCCATCTTTCAAACTTTGATATCAATGACGTCATTTGATATTACTTCTCAATCTTACATGGCAAATCGTGTAGCCTATTTATGATCTATTACAGCTCTAATTACAGTTCATTGTTATCGTATAAAGTTTAAAATTGATTTGAATTAAATTAATAAATATGTATATGATTTTCTCCCCCCTCAGGGCAAACACTGCATACTGGACGTGAGCGGCAACGCAATCAAGCGGTTACAAGTGGCCCAGCTCTACCCTATAGCAATCTTCATCAAACCCAAATCTGTCGAGGCCATCATGTAATTATCCGACTTTCAGCCTGTCGTTGTTAGTTGAATTAGTTGTTGTCCTGTTTAACTGATTGGTCGTTATTCGGTATTCCTCTGTTGAGTTGATCAAGATGTTAAATTCTAATTATTTATTTATTTATTTTTAATTAACTTGTTTATTTTTGAATCCGTAGGGAGTGGAACAAGAGAATGACCGAAGAACAAGCGCGCAAGACTTACGACAGGGCCCTCAAGCTGGAACAGGAATTTGGGGAATATTTCACCGGTATATTAACTGACCAAATATCCGATTTCATCATAAATATGAGTAAAAATCAATACCGGAAATGTATTTGATTAAATTAATATAGATCAGTATGTATTATCGATTATAGTTATACACAGATTGCATAGATTTTATGATGTACATAAGGTATTGATATTGGAGGCACATGTTAATAGGTATACATATATATATGTATATATCGATACCGTATAAAGGTTAATGGGCAAATACTTGTCTCGTTGATTTTTATTTCATATAGATAAATTGATTGATTGATTGATTGACAGGTTGATAGATAGATACACATATATAAATTTAGATAGATAGATAGATAGATAGATAGATAGATAGATAGATAGATAGATAAGTAGATAGATAGATAGATTGATAGATTGATAGATAGGCATATAGATAAATAAATATATAGACGGATAAATGAGGTAGATAGGGAGATAGATAGATAGATAGGCAGATAGATAAACAGATGCATAGATACAATAATGGATATATAGATAGACAGATACTTAGATAGATGGATATGTAGATAGATAGATAGATAGATAGATAGTTAGATAGATTGATAGATAGGCATATAGATAAATAAATATATAGACGGATAGGTGAGGTAGATAGGGAGATAGATAGATCGATAGATAGTTAGATAGATTGATAGATAGGCATATAGATAAATAAATATATAGACGGATAGATGAGGTAGATAGGGAGATAGATAGATAGATAGATAGATAGATAGATAGATAGATAGACAAATACGTAGATAGATGGATACATAGACACAATAGATAGATAGGCAGATAGATAAACAGATAGATAGATAGATAGATAAGTATAGACCGGTTTGATTTTGCTCAAGTTGGTTGGAACCTCGATCAATGGGACTGATTTATTTGTTTGTTTTCGTACAGCGGTGGTGCAGGGCGATACTCCCGAGGAGATTTACGCCCGAGTGAAGGAAGTGATCCGCGAACAGTCGGGCCCTGCCATTTGGGTTCCAGCCAAAGAAAAGCTTTAACTGGAACTCCGTTTTCACCTTTTTTTTTCTTCCTCCTCGTCCTCCTCTCGTTTCCGTTTATATTTTCTTCCTAAATATTTATTTCATTTTTTATATTTTCTGGAAATAAGTTTTTTTTAACAAATCAAGCTAGACTTTATTAATTCTTCTCTGCTTTTCTTGAACCCTTTTCCTTATTATTGTTTTTAAATTAATCATTTTCCTGTTGTTTTTTTTTCGTAAAATTCTGTCAACCCCGCCGTGGTGTTCATTTGTCAGCTCATTAGCCGGAAATCTCCCCCGTGTCCTGTTCTTCAGTGAAATTCATGTGTCCAGTGTCCGCTATACTGTTTGACGAATTGACCTTTGACCTAGATATTTTTGGTCAATTTAAAAAAATTCTCTAATTTTTATCAAAATCATTTCTGCCCTCCTCCTCGACTGTCCCCAGCGCCTCAAATTTTATCTGAGTGGATTCCTTATTTGTTTCCCTACTTGTTCAATTGTACAGTGTTTGTTGTATGCCTGTGGAAACCAGTTTTTTTGCAGAAGAAAAAAAACTTTGACAGTGTTTTTACCAAAGTAGATTGTTGTTTCTAATCGATGCAAAAAAGAGAATTTTACGAGATGAAAGTTAATTGAGAAATGTTTTGAGAAATTCATTGATTAAAAGTGAACCCCGCCCCCCCTTTTTACCTTTGATGATGACCTTCCCCCCCTTACCATAGCCCAGCAATTATGTGCTCCTGGCTCTCAAATAAATGGCAAGATGTCGTGTACGACTGGCGTGTCATACTGAATTGATACTTCCATCCAACAATCCAAGTTGATTATAGTATATTAAAGTATAGTTTCTAAAGTTTTAGTGAATATTGGGGTCGAAACGTATAATCTGTTTAACTGGAATTCTGATTATTTCAATTAGCTGATTTTATTACTGATTTTCTAGAATTCATATCTCGGATTTTTGTAATCAAGCCCGGTATTGTAATATTAATTAAATTTGCTCTTCTTTATCGAATCAGATTTGAAATGGCTGTGGTTTAGACAGTAATTATAAGTAAGTAAAGTCAAGTTCAAGTCAAGTTGGCTGGAATAGTTGATGCCTGGTGGCGTTTTAAATTCCCGTCTTCTTCATAATTCGAAATCAGAGATGGATAATTAAAACTTACTAATCATTAATATTTAAATCATTTATTACATCATAGTGTTGATTATGTTGCCAGTTTGTATAATAAATTATTTCCAAGTTTTGTGTTTTTCTTTTCGACGATATGGCAACGCAGCAGCGGTTTAACGGGTCCTTCTACTACAGCCTTCCACAAGGGAGTGTGTGTGTAATTTCACCGCAGATTTTTATCTGAAATCATCTTTGCACAATGAGGATTTACAAGGATATTTTCACCAGTAACGAATCGCCCGTTTTCTTAGCTATTGTTTAAACGTGGTCTGCTTTAAATAACTGTTGTAGAACATTAATTATAGGGATGGTTTTGACAGATGTCAAACTTCCCCGGCTTTTCGAGAAGTTTCTAACCGATCTGTTTCAACTTCTTGTAGACGATGAGATGTTCTCTGACAGCTACCCCATCAAGCTCGTCGATGGGGTCCTCTACGAGGTCAAGGGCAAGGTAACTTGTACTGACACGGTCGTTCGAACGAGATAAACATTTACGTGATTTCGCAGTACGTCTCGAGGAAACACGGAGAAATCCAGCTCGACGGTGCTAACCCCTCTGCTGAGGAAGGAGACGAAGGAACCGACGAGGCCGTCGAATCTGGCTGCGATATTGTCTTGAACCACCGACTTGTCGAGTCCCAGGCCTTCGGTGACAAGAAATCGTACACCCAGTACCTCAAGGAATACATGAAGAGGTGCGGCTCGACTTTTACTCGCCTGTCACTGCTCAGATAATAAGTTTGTATTACCATTAGGTTGGTTGCCAAGCTGGAAGAGACGAACCCTTCTGAAGTTGAACTCTTCAAGACCAACATGAACAAAGTCATGAAGGACCTGCTCGGCCGATTCAAGGATCTCCAGTTCTTCACTGGTAATTTAAATAACAAAATTGGAACGAATAGGTTTTCAGTCCGAGTTACGTAGGTGAAACTATGGACATCGACGGAATGGTCGCCCTTATGGAATACCGTGAAATCGAGGGAGAGAGCAGGCCCGTCATGATGTTCTTCAAGCACGGTCTGGAAGAGGAGAAATTTTAAGGAAGATGAAGTTATCGCAATTGTGTTTGGTTTGACTCAGAGCCCCCCGTTTTCCATAAATGTCCATCTTTATGGCTCAGGTTGCAAGGAGCGGTTGAAATAAAAGAAATACACCATGGAAGGTGCCTGTTACCAAACACATTCCTTAGCGTTAAATTTCACATACTAAAAAAAGAATTGCTTGATAACTTGGTTAACCTATTAAACCTTGTCCAATTACACTGCAGTTAAAACCGAAAAGAATAGCGTAAAAATTTCAAAGAAAAAACGGCGAAAATAAACTTGCGCCGCCCGGGAATCGAACCCGGGTCGCAAGAATGGGAATCTTGCATGATACCACTACACCAGCGGCGCCTTGACACAAGCGGAATCTTTTAAATACTTAAGGTAGTGTTGACGGTCTTTGTTTCCCATCCTTTCTTGCAATCTGCCAAGGTATGCTACCTGTACCTATCGAGTTGACTACTAATAGGGAATTGTGCAACTCCTAGGGCTATCAAGACGATACATGTGTAGCCGAAATAGCTCAGTTGGGAGAGCGTTAGACTGAAGATCTAAAGGTCCCTGGTTCGATCCCGGGTTTCGGCAATCCTTTTTTTTTATTATCCAATCACGTTTTATAATTAACTTCAACTCTAAATTAGTTTACTCTAGTTACATCTTCTCGTTAATCTCTTCGTTAAGTATATTTTTATTTTACTTTTTTCAACTGGTTTATAGCCGGCTTACATGGTATAGTACAGACGAAGGTAAAAGCTAGGTGTTCAAAGCTATTGACTGTTGGTATTATGTACAGGTCCTTAATAATTAACCCTTGTGTTACGCAGGTAACCATACATTAAAATGGGATGACGTCGGCCACACTTGACTAAAAACCATGCCAGGGTGGCCAAGTCAGCACGCGCTATACAGAAAACATTTTTTTACAAGGCACACGTTTACATGATTTGTGTAATTTATGGTGTGTGCCAAAAATTAATTAACTCACGAAAAAAAATGTCTTACATTTCAACTAATAATAAGAAAATTTTACATGAGCCCTAGCAAGAAACTTGTGCCAAGTCCTAAAACTAGGCCAAATTTTCCGCAGGCTACCCACGTATTGCTAGAAATTAGTTCACCTTGTAGAAAAACTAAAGGAATGAAATCCGTGGTTAGGCGAAGATTATCAATTAGCGTTACGTAATGATCTTTTGAAACCGCTTACATAATGAAATTTCGTCTGCAATTTGCAGTAGACCGTTGCTCATTGTTACGGTTCTGTGTTGAAAGCGTCGAAATGTGATTTAGATGCAGCAGCGTGCCAATAATTATGCACTGGCACGAGTGAATCAATCATGTCGCAGGAGACCTACAGAGGGACGGTCGTCGCGCGCTTTTCTCAAGTTGATAGATTTTCATTGCGGTCACGTTGGCGACAGGGACAGTTAATATTGCAACTGAATGGCACGAGCCAATTTGCAGTGAGAAAAGTACGCAGTTGCTTGTTAATATCTTGCCATTATAACCATTAATATGTCCGAGAGGAGTCTGCGTCGATCTGGCCGCATACAACCGTGCATTTCCCGGTAGGAAAGCATGTGATCGCGCTCATTAGCTACGGTAAAGCCGTAGAATTTTTAACCGTGTGATAAGTGTGAGGAAGAAACTTTTTTGGGTATATTTCTAAATCAACAAGTCTTGTGACAGTGGTTTGAAGGACGAATATTTCCCCGTATATATATTGGAAAAGATCTCCCCAGTGCGAGTTCAATAGTTAACGTCGGCGCTGTTCTACACACGATGCCCGTTCTGAAAGAGTATGAACGGCTCTTCTCCAATCTTAGTCTTGATCTGAATGCTACCCTTAACCTCAACGATACGGTCAGTATTTCAGCGAAACAACTCAAGTGCGAGGATGGTATCATACTAACAGTATGGGGTCCTTTGGACGACGTCTCCAAAGTAGAGGTAGCATTCCGAGGTATCATTTACATCCTCTTTTTGGTCTACCTGTTCATCGGGGTATCTATCATTGCCGACAAATTCATGGCGTCCATTGAGATGATAACATCGGTCAAGAAGGAGGTGGAAATGCGTGATGCCAACGGAGAGAAACAAACCGTTGTCGTTCGAGTATGGAACGAAACGGTGGCCAACTTGACTCTGATGGCCCTGGGATGTTCGGCACCCGAGATCCTCTTGTCCAGTATCGAGATCATCGGTAAGAACTTCGAAGCTGGAGAACTGGGGCCTGGCTCTACTCTTGGAAGCGCTGCCTTCAATCTGTTCGTCATCATCGGTGTCTGCAATCTGGCCATCCCCACCGGTGAAACACGTCGCATCAAACACCTGTCCGTCTTTCTGGTAACGGCTATGTGGTCCATCTTCGCTTACTTCTGGCTGTACATCATCCTGACCTGGTCTTCTCATGGAGTTATCCAACTGTGGGAGGCGATCGTCACTTTTCTTTTTTTCCCGGCCACTGTGATGTCTGCGTACATCGCCGATCGATACGTCATCTTCTACGAGTTTGTGTCCAAGAGGTACCGTATGGGTCGTAACGGGGTGATCGTCGAAATGACGGCCAGGGATGTCGAGGTGGTGGAGAACGACCACAGTCAAGTAGATCGGCACTTCAAAAAGTTTGCAGAGGAGAACGACAACGACGAAATACGCGAGTTTGAAGATCATCGACGGGCTTTCATCATTCTGCTGAAGAATCTCCGACGCAAGTATCCTACCATCACACTGAACCAACTGGAGATCATGGCTACTAGAGAGCTGCTCGATCGCGGTACCAAAAGCAAAGCTTTCTACCGGATTCTTGCCTCGCGTAAACTAACTGGAAGAAGCAACCGTATCCGCACGGAGAAGGACAGGATCAAGCTGGATTACACGGGACTCTTCCAGGACTATCATCCGGCAACTCCGTCTACCCCGATGCGCAACTTGGATCGACAGATAACCAAAGTATTCTTTAACCCAGGACACTACACGGTGATGGAGAACGTCGGTGAATTCATAGCGACTATCGTCCGCGAAGACGGCGATCTGGATCAAGAAGTACTGGTTGATTACACGACGGAAGACGGCCAAGCAATTGCTGGCAAGGATTACGAGCCCATTGAAGGTACGCTTTGCTTCGCTCCGGGAGAGACTACCAAAACACTGGTCATCAAAATCATCGACGATAACCTCTACGAAGAAGACCAGCACTTCTACGTCCGTCTGCAAAACCTCCGCTGGGGAGACTCCGACAATCATCCGAACACGCAAGGTGAAGTCTCTGACGATGCGTACGCGACCGCAGCTGTGATCCACAACGAACCGGCTCCTTCTTACTCCACAACAGAGGTTGTTGAAATCGAGGACGACGTACCACCTCCGCGGTACTCGGTCACCGCAGCTGAGATCTTGCGAGCTCTTCAGACCAAGAAGCACTCGCTGGGCAATCAGTCTGAAAGCTCGGACGATGTATTCCTCGATGCTCGATCCAGTTTTGGGAACGGCGAGGCAATACCCGGTCAAGAAGTTGTCCTGGAGCTTCAAAACAGGGAGAACCCGGTTGAGGAATCATCTTCTGCCCCACCTGATACGGATGCAACTCAACCAGTAACTAACCAAGGATCTGCATCCACCGTTTTTGTCGAAGATTCCGACTCAGATAACGAAGAAGAACGCCGCGATCAAGTCTTGAGGGAGCCCGTCGTTTTCCCTAAGCGTTTCAACCCGGAGCAACGACGCGTCTCCATCAAGCCGCACCCTTCGATGCTGCGTCTGGTCTGCCCTTCCCTAGCTACGGTTATGATTCTAGACGATGACCACCAAGGCATTTTCAGTCTTACGGAACGCAGCGTCTGTCTAACAGAAACCGTGGGTACCTACAATGTCAAAATAATGCGCTGCGGAGGATCACGTGGCCGTGTTTTGGTACGCTACCAGACTGAGGAAGGTACTGCTAAACCGAAAACCGATTACCAGCCCACCACAGGCGAAATAATATTCGAGGATGGCGAGACCGAGTAAGACTTTATCAAATGTAGCAAGATTAACTTATAGAATGACATTTTTCTAAAAGATGAATTGTGTACCTAGGAAAACGGTGCCTGTTTTCATCATCGAAAGGAGCAGCTACGAGAAAGATGTCCTCTTTTACTTTTCCATAGGGGAACCACAATACCTGAAAGGTTTGACAATCTCCTTCTCCTATTCTGTTACTAAAGAAACTAGTATTTAAATAGCGTTCGTAACGAGTCTGAACTTAAGTCTGGCTTGGAATTTACCCTGGGGCTATGCAGCGGTCAATCCAGATAACCGTAACTGTTACCTTGTAGTGGGCAGACTCTATAAAGCCGGTCTATTGCTTTCAGTATCAGCATTTGTTTCCGTTGTATCAGATGGAGATTCAGACTGTGGCGTCTGCGTTGAGGGTATGTCACTGAGCGACTACAGCCAATTAACCGAAAGCCAGCGAACGGCTCTCAAGGGTAACGCTCAACTGGGCGAGGTGTCCACCATGCAGATACGAATCAAGGAGAGTAAGGAATTCAAGGTAAACAAAACACAAACTCCCTAGATGTAGGGCTGCATCTAACACTGTAGGTATCTACAGAACAAAGTGGACAAACTTGTCAAACGAGCCAACGCTTCGCTGATTGCAGGAACTTCAGCTTGGAAGCAGCAATTCATCGACGCTATTCACCTGGAGCTAGGTAAATAAGCCGCCATGTTGATACGTTGGGACCCTTTTTCCGGCAAGCCCTCTCGTAATTCGTATAAATCGATGAACTTGTCTTAGTTTTCAAACTTAGTTTATGTTGAGGCCAAGCACTTGTCAGTGGATGCTGATTGTTACGGTTGTTATCAACTAACCTGTCTATTGTTTGAAGATGACGAAGAGGATGCTGAACATGCAGAGCCCCGAAAGCCAACCAAAAAGGATTACGTTCTTCACGTTCTAACTGTTGTCTGGCGTATCATCTTCGCAGTAGTCCCACCAGAAGGTATACTGTACATGACAAGATATAACCCTACAACCAAGGATGTAACATAAAGAACTCGGTCTTTGACGGTACAGAATTGGGCGGAGGCTACCCGTGCTTTTTCATATCCGTCGTCGGTATTGGAGTCATGACTGCCATTATCGGTGATGTGTCTTCGCATCTCGGCTGCACTGTCGGACTTGAAGATAGTGTGACGGCAATTGCTTTTGTTGCCCTTGGAACAAGCCTTCCAGGTAAATCTCTTTTGGTTTTCACTAAACGAAAAGGTTGTCAATGCAAATTCGTCTTCTTTTCCGGGTAGATTTATTTGCTAGCAGAGTAGCGGCCATCCACGACGATCACGCCGATGCATCAATCAGCAACGTACTGGGTAGCAATGCCGTCAACGTCTTTCTCGGTATCGGAGTAGCCTGGCTCCTGGCAGCCATCTACCATACGGCCATGGGTACTGTCTTCTACGTCGACCCCGGAAAGTAACTATCGCATTTCCATTCGTTCACGTTGAATTCGTTTCTCTGTTTTAGTTATTGGACAGAGTGACATTCCTTTACTTTGATTGTTACAGTATGAAGTTTTCGGTGACACTGTTTTGCTGCATGGCCTTCATTGCCCTCGGTATCCTTCTTCTACGTCGGTGCAACGCTGTCGGTGGTGAACTGGGCGGACCGGACAAATACCGATACCCGACTTCCATCCTCTTCTTCTTCTGCTGGATGATGTACATCTTAGTGACGTCCTTGGAAGCATATGAATACTTCACATTTTAGATAGATCGCGTTCCGTACTTAGTTAGCGTTCCGGCAGACGCATTTAAGAAGTAATCGGCAACGTCGGCAAAGAAAAAAGTTGTGTTAAACCATAGAGATTGCCGGCAGATGAGTCAAACTCCGAACGAGCAACTAGTAAGACCGGTAAATACGTTTTTGTAAAAAGTTAACCGTTCCGGCAATCTGCCAGTCAGACGCGGCGAATCATCCTACATTTAGTAATACACCGGCAAACATGTAAAGCTCCGGCAAGGCGCCACTAACTGAAAATAATTAGAGATCCGGCACGCATCTCCTGCGAGCGATTAGAGTACCGGAGAAGTAGCAAAAGTACCGCCAACTACTACCGTTCCGACAAATCTGTCAAGTACCGTTGACGAGTAAGTTCCGGCAACTTTTTATCGCTCGGGCAATGTAGTAAACATCGACGAAGCGCACAATTTGTTAAGTGATTCGGAGTTCCGGCAAACGCATAGGATTCTCGGCATTTGTGACGTGTCTATAACTTCTCCGCTTCCTTAGTTTGTAATTACTTAATGATGTAACAAGAAGGTACTGGAGTGATAGAGAAAACTTAGATCATGTGTTTGACGGCAAAGATGAGATTTGGGTAAAGTTACCGGCAAGTGAAGAGTTTTTTCATGTACAGTTGCTTTAAGTGTGATACTGCCGGTGACCAACCGAAAAGGCAGAAATAAATATACTGCAACCTTGTACTCGTGCCGGCACATTACTGTATTATGGACTCGGCAAATGCGTTGACGCCCAGCTATTATTTAATAACCAAGTTTATTTTCTAGAGTAACTTTTGGTGTGTTTCAAGGAACATACAATCTATTTCAACTTTGCATGTGATGCTTTGTTTAGAACACACGCACACACGGCAGATCTCCGTGCCGGTACAGAACTTTCACAACTCGTACCAAATTTCTTATTAAAAAAACGAAACCACGTTGTTGTCGTGTTAATATACTAGTTTCCATAGAATTTTTTGGGTTTCGTTTCTACTGACTCGGAGACTTGGAGAACTTGGTAGAAAAGCTATTAACCGTGTCGTCGCCGTCATCACTGTCGTCGGAATAGTCCTCTTCCTCGTAGCGTGTAACCTTAGGCGGAGGGCTAACAGAGAGATTCGTTCACGTTATTGTTACGACAGAAATTTTTCTTTTCAGAAAAGGGTTTTAAGCAAAGAGGTCCGGCAAACAATGCCGGCACTAAGCCATTCGCCTAGAGGACAAGCCCAAAGCAGTTAAAAAAAACTCAATCTTCACACGAGTACGGTATGCCGGTCACGCTTAATGATACGGCAGGAGGGACGGATACGGTTGCGAAAACTGCCGGATACGTAAGCCGCTAGAGTTGTCGGCAAGCTAAAAATTTGTCCAATGTGACACGAAACGTGTACGGCAAAATGACGGACCAATAAGCCAACGTGCTAGAAGCAGACAAAACTTTAAAAAAAGTACGGTGCAGATAAAAGCAGGTCCGGCATTTGCCGAGTACTAAAGGGTATCTGTCTACAGGTACACAACAAAGCGGGAAGCTAAGCGGTCTTAGGGAAATAGGCCAAGTTATTAGCGAGCTTGTGAGCGTGTTACATTTTTAACACACTAAAGGAAGACAGTTTCAAAAAATGCCAGGTCTTTAAGCCATTCACGGGTTGCAAGGTGGGGTTTTGGTAGAGGTAGATAGAAACTTAAAGAATCCATTGCTCAAGATCTGAAGCACTGGGTTCCGACCTTGAAGTTCCGTCACGAGACGATCCGCTGCCGTCTTGGTCTCGTTGGGGACTTCCGGGCGGCGATAAAGCCTGACGTATTTTTCCGCGTCCCTCGCTCCAAATGTGAGACTTTACAAGTTTCAACGCACGCGGGAAATTCAATCAAATATCGATCATGTTTGTTGTCTTTATCCAATATTCAACTTACCAGGCGACCTTCTCGTCCAAAGAGAAGTAGGAAAGTATCGATAAAATCCCTGGATTTCTCTTCCCATTTCTGGATGAGGTCCTGTCGTTTCTCGCCAATGTTCTCCATAACCTTCTTGCCTTTGTCTTTCAATTCTTCCACTTTATTCTGAAGGCGGAATTTCTTTTCCTTTTTAGAAAAAAAACAGGTTAAATTCACGTAAAACGTCTTACAGAAAATCAAGTTCAAAATTTACAATTCAATCTTTAAGAATATTTACATATTTAACATTATGACTTAAAATTTCATTTAAATTATTTTTTAAAAATTAATAAATAGACTTGGAGAATATAGAATTTATAAAAAAATTTGGAAATTAAAAAAAATTGAAATTAAGCGGATACGTTAATAAAGGACACGTTCAAATCTTTGGCCGAGTAGCCGCGCTGCAGGTTACGCCGCACGTAGACGTCGTAATCCTTGACGATCCTGGCCACGATATCCGAGGTGGAGACGCCCTCTATCAAACAAACACGCAGTGAGTTTTCCAATAAGAAACTTAACACTTAAATGTTAACACAATTAACTTTTACAATATTGAAGTAATACAGCTATAATTTCTATGTCGCCTTTTAGAGCCGTAAAGGAATCGTGATTATCAATATTATTATTAACTACATTCGGTATTTATTATTTTAAATATTAACTTTTACTGCTACCGTTACTATTACAACGTAAATAGGTATACGGAAATTTATAGAAATTAAAAGGGCGCCGATGTGAATGTACCGGTTCTCTGAGTAGCTACGAACATTCCTCGGGCTTTAATGTGCTCGTAAACGTCCGTGCCGCTGCCCGTCGTGTAGGGAACTTCATCGTGGGCCACAAAGTCGATCTAGAGAATCACAATAATCAATTAGAGAATACATTAAGAAATGTATCGATTAAAATTAAATATATATCAAAGTATGATACTAAAAAGAATGTAGTTTCTTTTTATATCTATCTATCTACCTGTCCTATCTATCTATTTGTCTATTTTCTGTATCTAGTTATTGTCTAGTTCTTTATCCATCTATCTGTCTATCTACCTATCTACATCTATCAACTCATCTAACTACCTAACTATCCAGCTATCTATCTTCCTACCTTATAATCTATCTACCATTCTACCTATCTATCTATCAGAATGCGTAACTATCTATCCATCCACCTATCTATCTACCTATCTATATCTACCATTCTACCTATCTATATATCTATTAGCCTGCGTATCTATCTATCTATCTATCTATCTATCTATCTAACTATCTATCTATCTATCTTATCTATTTATCCATCTATCTAGTTCTGTATCCGTCTATCTGTCCATCTACGTAAATGCACGCATTTCAAAAGCGAACTCATACTTTGTGCTTTTCGAGAAATTCGTCGTCGAGCGTCCAGGGCGCGTCGCGGACCACTTCGTCGACGTACCTACAGTGACGGATCGCTTCGTAGCGCTCGTCCTCGCTCATCACGGTCCTTCCTTTCCTCTCGTGTGTCAACTTATCACTGCAAACTAAACATTTGAAACAACTCAATGACTTTACAATACAAAGACATTATAAAAAAAACATTAAACGATTACATTTACAGGATCAATATCAGCAATAAGACTCATAAAATTTAAATTATAGTAACACTACAAATATTAATGAAACTAATAGCGTAATAACATTAAAACAAATAAATAAATAAAAGTGTTAATAATAATAAAATAATAATAATAGCAGCAGTAATGGACATCATGATAAATGATTCTAATATCGACGATAATACCTCCGACGATGAGGTACACGTTGGGGAAAACGCGTTTGGCCTGCATCAATTGACGCGAGTGTCCTTGATGGAAAAGATCGTAGATTCCGTCGGCGTACACTCGTACCGGCCTCGGCGCTGTGCACATTCAAAATCAACAATTTTCAATTTTTTTCGAATTTTGACCGTCTCCATCTCTTGCCTTTGCTCCAGCAAAAAGGTCAAAGGTCAGGAGACTCGTCGCTTATCTTTCGACAGTTTAGATAAATAAATACAGAAAGGCAAACGTCAGTGGAATCTCCAATATCATCTGCGTAATCACAATTACGACTTGTTATAATAATCCAATTAATTAATTATTATTATTATGTAATGTTGATTAATTTGTAAAAGTACATTTTCCTGATTCTGCCATCTCCAGCGTGATTTTAATGTTGTAGTCACAGGCGTCCAGGTTGTGCAAGGCTAGTTCCTCGTCGCTGAACGGCGCCGCTTCAATCATACTCTACAGAATAAAGTTGAATACGAATTAAACTTAAGTTAATAAGCCCCTCTTGATACTTTGATTACCATTGGAAAAAATTACAGATTTGATTAAATAAATAAAAAAAGCGCGCACGTGTCGTTTAACGTGTGTGAGAGAAGGCTACGGACATGAACTGGGCCACACCGGATAATAGAACGTGACCATTGGACCAACTGTCGTTCCGGTAATCGATAGCTAAGCAATCCAATGGATTATTTAAAACAAAATCGATATTTTAGGGTATTCTTGCGTTTTCGATACATTTAGCTCACATCGGAAACGTGAATAGGGTAGATAGATATTTTAAAAAAATTTTATAGGAGGTAGCTGGTTCATTTTTAAAGGTTTCGAGCTGCGCGGGATACAGCTTTGACTGGTCGGAAAACCCGAGACGTCACGCAGGTGCCCGTCTCACAGTTTACCACCAACAGCTGCGTCTAGATTTCAAACGACAAAATTCCCCCGAATTTAGTTTTATCAACTTCTAACTGATGTAACGACGGACGTCCTCTAGCTTTAACAGAGCAGGAACACGTTCCCCGAGCTGGATAGCGTTACGAGGGAGGCTGCGGACCAGCTCGAGTAATCGTGATCCCGAGTGCCCGCAACCGATAGTACTCGCGGATGCCCCCTACGACTAGATCGTTTTATACTTACGTGCATGATCGGCACCGGAACACTGTTGGTGAACAACGTGTCAGGGTCGGTGGAAAGAGGGTCTGGCTCAACCTGATCGTGGGTCCGTTTCCTCGACATTTTCTAGCAAATCTAAATAGAAAATCGTCATTTTATTACTGACGGTATAGACAAGAAGGGATAAAGGAGATAAGACGTTTCCAAACCGGTGTGTTTGCAGCGACGCGCAGCAGTAAACACCGCGGAATTAACGTACTCGTACCTTGATCACGTTGAATTGGTGATGAGTAACGAGAAAACACACGAACGGATCCGGTTACTCTAGTGATTACTAAAAGTAATCATTTAGTAGCCGGATTGCTTTTTACAGGAAGGCTTACCGTTATTCTTTATGTGTACGAAAACTACGACATAAGGTGTAATGAATAATAATTTAAGAGATAAACTGCTGTTGGACAAGGTTAAGAATTAATAGTGAACTAGTAATCGATGCCTTAAAATGGATGAAATTCTTTGCCCAATCCAATCACAGCGTAAAATGATTTGATATTTCAGCATTTTCCCCTTAGTTATAAAATAATACAATTACAATTAAATCTATTTATAAATTCATCATTAATGAAATATCTATTTACTGTTAAGTATCGATATAGAAAGGAATTCTTAAGTATCGATATATCTCCTAGGTTTACTGCAAATTACAGGTTTTTCTATTTAATTTCTTAAAGTAAACAGATTAAGTATTGAGTTATTAAGTAGCATTAATTATTAGTTTTAAGTTATTAAGTCAAGTACTGAGAGAGGGGATGGAGATTTAAGAAAACTCGCACGTTTCTTCATATATTTTCACAACTAAATCAGAGAGAAAGCGGAAATTCCTTCAAGAGATACCAGTCGATGAACACTGCAAACGAAGAATGCCAGGAAAAACACCACGGGGAGTTATTAATATCTTCTAGTTTAAAAAGAAAAAAGAGAAGCTGCTCTTGATACTGTTTCATGGAGGGAATTGCAAAAAGCGCACAACTCTGGAATGAATCTTCATTTCTGTTGTTATTGTTGCCGACCAACAAGCAAAATTTAATTTCAGAAAAAAAAATTATCAATCGTCTCTCCCCCCCCCCCGGTTTAACCGAGTCCGTGATCCTCAAAAAATCCTTGCGGGGTCTCTTCCTGCAATTCAAAAAATCCGGTAAATATTCAGCCGCATTTTCATCGATAACTAAATTAATTATTTTTATTCTAAAAAGAGAAAAAACATAATTAGAGAACAAGGGGACAGTGTATTGAACAACAATAGCCTCTAACAACGGGTGTAATTAAAAAAAATCGCAAATTATGCTTTTTTTTATCTCTCTCTCGTTAATTTCGCGCAACGGGGGGAGGATTAAGGAATTTCAGTGAAATGCCAGCGCCGCCATTGCAAGGCCCCAGAGTCTTTAGATCAGACCAATTTCTCTCAGTGCACCTTCCACGGCCTCGTCCTTGGATTGACAACAAGGAACAATTAAAATAAAATTCAAACAGGGAGAAAAAATAACAAATCAAAAAACTACATTCGTCTTTTCTAGTAAACAAAAAAAAACCTAGTTGCGAAAATTCTAGACCAACAAAAATCTAGGAAACCAACAAAACAAGGAACGTGCCATGAAATATTAAAAAAATAAATGCGACACAATTTGGTGAGAAAAAAGATCGAAAAGTGAGGAAATACACTAAGGCATGAAATGGCAGGCGTTGCAGATCTTATTCCGTTTCTTTTCTCTCGCAATAAATTGTTGGTAAATTTTTTTAAAAATATTTTTGGATTGTGACATTAGGCACAGGACACAACCGTAGATTTTAGAAATTTACGCATTTTTTGGACAGTTTAAAATGGCTAGATAAAAGTTCTAAAGTGAAAATGACTACGAACAAAAAGTTCCATATTTTGTTTGTCTGTGTGTTTTGGACGGAGTGTTACAACTCGATGGGATCTGAGTCGTTACTAACCTCCTGCAAGAGATCCTGGGCAGCGATGGCCTTGAGCACGTTCTTCTTGGACGTTTCCTGCACCTCGCCACCGATGAGCAGCTCGTCCAACATGAAGTACGCCTTCTCGAAGTTGAAAATGATGTCCAGCTCGCACACCTGCGGGGGTAATACGGCAAAAAGGTTACTACGGGCCGATCGCCGTTTCCGAGTGTCTCGAGCAACTTACGCTTCCGAAGTACTTGTCGAGCAGCTCGACGTACCGATGAATGACCTCCAGGGCGAGGAGCTCATTATCACACTGCTCGACGGCGCAGCAGAAATACAGACTCGCGTACCTGCAGGACACGGATTCCGTACCGTTTACTGCACAAGTACAATTCAATATGAGTATTTACCTCTTGTAGACGATTTTCAGGTCCTTCCATTCGAGGAAACTGCACATTTTGGGTTTGCGGGTCAGCACGGTAGCGACGAGGTCCCTGGTGATCTTCTTCTTAACTTTATCTGGGTGCGCTCCGTACCACTTCTGCAGTCGCAGCTTTCCCTGGCGGCTGAACAGAAGCATAAACTGCATCTGGAAAACAAGGCACAGGCGACTTTAACACAAACGTCACTTTCTAGCTACTGATAAAAAGCGCTTCCCGCAGAGGACTAGTCTCGCACCCGGACGTTTACCAAGTCCGACTAACGAATGAACCCGAACAATCATCTAAGGTTCTAATGCTATACTTTTAGTTATTTATTCATTAAAATAAAATAATAAAAAAACAACAACCGCAGTTGACCTGTTTTCGTCCACCTGTTCATGTTTCCTAATTGTCTCAGGACAAAGTGTCAAATTAACTTAAATTTAATAGGAACGTACCATTTTCTGAGATGTTTTATGTTTTGACTTAGAAATAAGGAGAAATTAGCCGCAATCTTGGCAGAAAGGAGAAGAAAACGGACGAAACAGCAAAGGGTGTATTTAAGCGTCCATTTTTCCTATTCCTTCCTCTGTTATCTCGTATGAATGTGACGTTTGGGATAATGCTGCGTTGCCAGATCTTTTTTTTAATTTCAAATTCAGTCTATTTAAATTAATTACATTTCTTTTGGTATTTTCATTTTAATCAACGATTTATTTATTAATTTAAACGCAAGTTTTTATGATTTTATTGTCAAAATAATTATTTACTATAATGACTTTAAATTTGAACGCTAAAGAATAATAATAAAATAATTAAGTTTTCTTTGGTATTTCATTTCACAGAATACCGGTGTAACTTAACTTACGATTAAATTATGATAACAAAATTGGTACATTGATAATCAGCTTTACACCAATGATTTAATTAAAGTACAGTTTAAATCAGCATTAAATTTAATTACGTAAAGAATCTCTTCAATAAGCAATTTAAGCGATATTTGTAGGTAGTTATTAAATATCTTAATTGATAACCTAACACTCAAGGTAAATGCAAATTTCAGTTCAAGTTAGCCCAACCTAACGCGCATTTTAAAGGGTGAATTCAAGATGAGTTTTTAAATCCGACGATGCGGAATGTGAGAAAATAAAATTAGCTGTTTCCTCTTAAATCAAATGACCGAATGAACTGCAATCCGTTACGAATAAATAGGTTTATTCATCGCTGACTAAAATGCAAAGAGAAGGAAGGTCAAGGATCCGTACTGAACTCGTTTAAAACAGGGTGAAAAAAGGGGGGAGCAGACGACATTGGTATGAAAACAGATCATGTCATTCATCATATTGTGCCAGTTATTTCTTTTAAGAATAACCTAACATCGTTATTAAAAAAACAACAAAGAAGCTAATAAGGTTAAGATGGTATCTTCCAGCTGTCCTGCTTCCAGTCGAGTTAAGGCCTAAAAAGTAACCAACATAATGTTTTATCCTGTCTTTTGATAAACAAGGTATACAGCAGTCATCATAACCCACAGAATGCTGGCCACGAGTAAAAAGAAAGCTCGGGGAAACAGCGGGGAGCGTGTGATTTGGTGACTAGACGGCAGTAGAGGAAGAAAATTAAAAGCCAGACTGTTAAGCAAAGCCATTTCTAGATTAAAAACTAAAAAGAACCTTTCAAACTTCGTAAAACTGCTAACCTGAGTTATTTTCCTTAATTTTTTCCCCCACTTTAAGATATCTTAGCGATAAGTTGTTTTTGTCCCCCTCCCCACGCTGGTTGAGTTTTAAAAAAAAGAAACTTTTTGTTTGTTGGTTTGTTGAGATTTCTAGCTGACACAGAGTTAAAACAAGCTCTTATTATGAATAATTAAGAGTTGGCAAATCCCAGCAATCCTTCAGGATTGACCAGCTGCCAAGACTGTTATGAGTATAGACATTCGAGTTCGAGTCTCGTCGAGATTCCGCCCGCCTCTCCCTTTTTAAAGTATGATGCATTTGCGCTGCCTGCGTTTCTGAGGGATCGGCCGGATCACCGCTCGGACAGCTTCATCGAAAACCTAGTGAGGGCTAAACATTATAATTTGTTTGTTTGACGTTGGCCGATGGCGATGTTACCTGCTTCAAACCTCGCTGCGTTAACGCCGAGCACTCGAGATACTTGACGGCTCGGATTTTGGAAGCTAACTTGAGGCCCTGTTCCCGCTTGATTGGCGACATCCCTTGCTCTTGAAGTCCCGACAGTGTTTCTTTGTCTTCCCGCAAGTCAACTTTGGTCCCGACCTGTCAATACATTTGATCGTAACAAGTTAGTAAACCGTATAAAAAACGAACATCAACAACATACCAAAAGAATAGGCGCATCTGGGCAGTGATGCCTGATTTCAGGGTACCATTTGGAAGTGACGTTTTCAAACGACGACGGGCTTACCACGCTGAAGCAGATGAGAAAAACGTCTGTCTGTTGCGAGAAGTTCGGGTTAGTCGCACGTCGTTAGTTTCTGATGACGCGTGTAATACCTGAGGATATGACAGCGGCCGTAAACGGTCGTAATCTTCCTGTCCCGCGGTATCCCACAGACCCAGACTGACAGGTATCCCGTCACATACCATGGGGGCAGAGTAGTTATCAAACCTGACAACGGTGTCAAATAAAAATTAATTGAATTTTAAAAAACTGAATTAATTAGGAACTTACACTGTAGGCACATATTCCCCTGGAAAGCTGTCTGTTGTGTACGAGATTAGCATGCACGTTTTACCGACCGTGCCGTCGCCGACGACAACACACTTGATGGGGCGGCCCGAAGACATTCTGCAAGAACGGTGTCAAGCTTTAGTCACCTTTCCAGACAAAATTGTAATTTAACTTCCAAGATAAAAATAGGTGCTTCTGTCAGTGAGTGCGTCACTTGACGGCCGGTTTTTTGACGGTAAAAGTGACCAAAAAAATCCAGAATAATATTAAATTTTACAGTCGGTTAAAATGAAATACCCTGGTTTGAATTAAACGACCAGACTTGTCAAAGTGTGATGGGGTGTTTGTTGGAAAAGACACGCGCTGAAACTTCAATGAGGAGGAATTGAAAGGCGTTGCTGTGATGCTGAAGGAAAAACCATTAAAGGGCCGCCATGTTGACTCATGGACGTAGTATTTCCACTATTTTCAATTCTTCCATTTCCTTTTTAATTTCTCTTTTTCAAAATTATATCATCCTCTGATTTCTATTTTAACTCAAAATGTGACTTAAATCGCCTAAGATAATATAACAGATTTTAAAGATGATAATTTACCGGAAATTGGAAAATATTACTGAGTTGAGTGGAAATACTGCTTCGGGGTCCGGCATGTGTTTTAGGTTTTCAAAGAGGACGGCAGATCCCACAAACCCCCCCGGACGATGCTGAAGCCACGCCCTCGTACACTGTATAAATGGCGCCCTTTATTCAAACCGCACTCGTCTTAATCGTTCAATTCTTTCCTAGTCGTACTATTCATTGAATTGCTAAATAATCCATTAATTTAATTCTAATGAGTCTATAGTTGAAATTGTAATGTAATTAGGTTAAATAGAAGGTAGAATCTTATGCGTTGATTAATTAAAATGATAGAAAATGGGCGGTTGTATTATCTTTGCGTTCCATCATTAGCACGAGTTGTCCCAGCTGCAGCCACGCGCTCGTCGGCGCCATCCATTAACGCTCAGCGCCAAATTACGAATATGAAGAGCTGACGTCATTTCCGCTGTCGGTTTTTTCTCCCCATTATTGTTGTTTATAATTCTGTCTGCGTTTAAACAGGTCGGCGGTGAATAATTTGTTGTTTTTCTTTCCATAGTGAAATGAACTTTTTGTTGAAAATAACAACCGCAAGTCCATTAGACAATTTCAGTCAAGTTAAACTGTATTGACAATTTCCTGGTTACCATATATAGAAACGTAGAAGCATGCTCGCTCGTAAATATAATAGTATAACCCACAGATACAACGGAGAAGGGAAATAATAATTATCTTACCAAACTGTTTAAATGTTTCCAGCTGCAAACAGTTTCCCAGGCTTTTGCGTGTGTTTTTTTTAAACTTTTCCTTCTTTTCCCCTTTTTTTGTATGAAAGAATACCTCGTCGACGATAAAGAGGAACGCACGCTTGCATACTCGGGTGTACGGTATTTCGGGGGATAGAAAAAATATAAATAATAAAAATAAAAACGGTTAAACGACAGGTAATTTTGAAATAAAAAGGAAGGCGAGAGGAAAACGCAGGAGAATTGTAGAAGGGTTTTAGAAAAAAAACGGATCAATCAATAAATAAAAAACGATAGAGAAATCTTCCGGCTTCAGTTCACGTAATTGAAAAAAATTAAAATATTATTAACCTCCTCAATTTGTTTCTTTTTTTGCTGGCATTGGAAGAGTGGCGGGGTAAATTAAGGGAAATCTGTTAAAAGAAAACGGAGCAGAGAGATAACCGTGGCACTTTTGTTCAACGAGAGGAAATTTCTTCTGTCTTGCATATAAACGGAGGATCTCTTCGTACTGTACACGCTATTCTCATCGATTCAACGGGGGTGGGAGAGGGTGGGGGGGTCAGGCAGTTACAGGTAACCGAGAAGGATTGAAGAAGGTAGGGAGTTAAAGTTCACACAAGAGTCCGCGTTCAGTGGATAAATTAGAAAAAGATTTAAAGATGAATTCACGACTCGCCGAAATCTTCCTGCTGGCTGGAAAAGTAAGAAACCAGTCCGCCGAATTCACTCTCCTGCGCGCCGGGGGCTCCGCCAGCAGCTGCCGTGTTACCAGGAACTTCTTCCAGCGGAGGTGCCGTCTTGGTTGCGCTGGAGACGCCGTCGTAAGGTGATTCACCCTCGCGTCCGGCTTGTGCAACTCTATTCAATCCAATGGTGCAGTCAACACATATGCGAATCGAAACAGAATTGATGAAGAAGAAATTATATCTAATGATTAGTAATATACGAATAATATAAAGCTTGCTGTATCGGGGTTTACCTGTAGATCCTCCTTTCCTCTTCGGCGCTAGCAGCAGCTGCAGCGGCTGCAGCAAACGCCTGCGGGTAACCGGCATGCTGGAACGTTCCCGGATGCCGTAACGAAGGCGGGTAGCCCGGGTACGGGTACAGATTCGGGTAGGGGGACCGCGAGGCAGCAGGTGCGGGGGGTCCAAAACTGTTCCGGCCTCCGATGGCGCTGTAGGGACTGGCATAAGTAGGCTGCGGCAGGTAAGGGGCGTGACTGATGATATGAGGCGTCGTAGCGTACGGTCTGAGCGGCGTCGATGCGGCCGATGAAGGTAGCTGCTGAAGAACGGAAGGTGTCGACGCTACCGGGGTTCCGCTCAACAGTCCCTGGATGGAGAGAGGGTTTCCCGGGGTGGGACTGTTGGAAGCTGCCGGTGACGCGGCGCTGGTCGGGTAAGGTCGGATAACCGATGAGGTCGTCGGCAGATTGTGTTCCGTCTTTGAGGAAGCTCCCGTTGGGTACATGGCAAGTGTTGGCGGTAGCGAGTGACGCACTTGCTTGATGACACCGCTGTACGGTGGTATCACCTGATTAATTAAAAAATGAACATGATTAATAGCCTCTAAAACTGATTAGCTTGTATCGCTGCTTTGTTTGTTCAATCATTTGGCTTGTTGCCAATAAGACTAAAACGCCCAGCCCCTTTCTTTCTATTACTTCTACTTAAATTCGGTTGTTATAATTACTCTCCTATGTAAAATGTTATGTTATATGATTACTTCAGAGTTTGAATTCACCACTTGTGTTGCTATTTTATAATTTACTGTTGGATTGCATCGCTTTCTCTTACTTCCGTTACGTTCATTTGGTTTCAATGCTATTCTCAAAGTGGTTGTTATTTTTCCCCTGTTGTTGCTTTCTCTTCTTTCTTTGTTTCCTCATTTGATTCCCACTGTTTTATTCCGTTTTGCTTCGTTTTCCCCACTTGTAGTTACATATCGTATAGTCCAGAGCCCAAAAGGGGGTTCTTGCTGAGGTAAGTTGCTTTTGCTTATTGCTCCCATATTAGCAAGTATATAGCAACCCAAATAGAGCCGAGTGCAGAACTAATAGCGCTTAGTGCACGAGTAAAGTTTCATTGAAATCGGTCCAATGGTTCGGCCAAAATAAAATCCTACATTTTAATAATAACGGCCAGTTTCCCGTCATTCAGAACCCTTTTTTGTACACCGAAGTAGAATACATATGACCAGGCAAGCCAGTTTAGTTTACCGGTTCTGGTGCTGGTGGTAGCTGCTCGGGGGGTTCCACCACCGGCGGTTCCTTCTTCGGCTTCGGGCTATCGGGCGCCTGCTGAATCAAGCGACTGACATGCAAATCCGGCGGTAGATTCGGTAGCGGTGCAGGTACAACTTCCACTTTGGGTTTCAGAACGGTTTCAACCACTGCTGGAATCTCTGGAACTACTGTAACATCGGCAACTTCGGGTAGGACCGTTGGCAAGAGTTCTGCGTCCGGTGGGGCCGCTATTACGAGATTCTGGACCTCGTTGGATGTCTGACTGTCCTCGGTGGTGTAGACGGCAGCAGCCGCTGTAGCCGCAGCCGCTGCGCTGGAGAAGTCATCGGTTACAGATTGGCGGGACTCGGATTCACTTTCCGGCGCCGGTATCTGCGTGTTATTCTGCGGCGCTGTTACGGCAGCGGTGCCGGATAATGGAAGCTTCGGTTTGGCCGACTGAACGAACGGGATTCCGCTGCTGCTGCCTCTGCCCCGTCCGCGGCCTCGGGTTCCCGTGCCGGCACTTCTGCCGGGAATTCGCGCACTGAGGAATTCGGCGATCTTCTTGGATGTCTCCTCGTCTTCCTCTTGGCTTTCGCCTGAGCTGATCATCTCCTTGTAGCTGACCTGACGACCCCGAGTGCTGCGACGCTTCTGGTCGCTGTCCTCGTGGTCTTCCTTTTCTTCGGCTGGATCCGCTTTCTGCTGCAAAAAAAAAAAAACACACGACAGGAATAATTTTTNTATATATATATATATATATATATATATATATAATGTAATAAAAGATATAGAATATATATTTTTATAACAAGATAAAAAATTTAAATAATGAATTAGAATATAATAACTAGTAACTAATAAGATATTCAAACATTACATAGCTAAATCAAGTACTTAACTGATACTTGACAAATAACAGTTAATTAGAAGAAAAATTGGAAATGAGAAATGTTATTACTTTGAGTTTCTTGACGCTGACATTAGTGCGGAAAGGCTCGTCGTCCGACTCGTTTTTATGGGTCCTGGCTCCTCGACCGCGACCCCGGGCTGCGCCACCCCGCGGCGGCCGGGCGGGACGCGACACTGGCGGCCGAACTGATGGCTTTTTAGCTTTGGGACGAGCCGCAGCCCTGAAACGTTGTCAAAAAGCAATTGCTTTACCAGATTGCCAAAATACTCAGCTGAATTACAATTCAATCATCAAAAACATTTTTAATTCTCAAATCTTATATTAGGAAGGACGTTGAAATAATAATACTAATGTAAATATTAATATTTAAGTATAATAAAGATGTAAATGATATCTATATATATATATATATATATAGATCTACATATATCAGGGTTGTTCGATACCATAGTTTCTTAATATCGACAAGAATTTTTTAATGTTAATTTCGTTTAACATGATACATTATAGATCTTCTCGCATTTTGTATCGATACAAGAACGATACGATATAACGAGTCTAAAAAGCAAGGATATATCGACATTTCGACATCGATATCGGCATTTTGGGCAATCCTGTTGAACAAAACTATCTATAAAAAAACAACCACACTAAAAATTAACAGGATATCGACTATTCGACATCGATATCGACACATTGGACAACTCTGCTGAACAAAACCAATATCGATATTAACGATACGATATACTGAGATTTCGACATCGATATCGGCATTTTGGACAACCCTGTTCTGTTGGACAAAACCAATATCGATATTAACGATACGCTATGTCGACAAAGTCCTGAATCTCGAAATCGATTTCCTCATCGATATGCAAAATTTTCAAAGATACGATGACGATGCGATATATCGAAATTCTGATATCGATATATCGGATAACCCTGATATATATATCAATCAATCGATCGAGACAGACAACGTGGAGTGAAAAGCAGCTTACGCTTTCTTCTTTCCCCTGCCCCAGGAGGCGTCACTACTGGATTCTTCCGATTCGTCCCACGATTCATTCCGGTTGCTGCGTTTCCTTTTGGGTTCCACCTCGGAGCTTTCTTCCGCGCTGCTGCTAGTGTCACTGACCACTAAACAACAAAACAGATTAGATCCACGTCCTTTTTTTAATTCATTTAAATCTACAGTTACAATTCTATAAACATAAATTTCATAATATAAAATAGTTAAATATTAATGAACTTGTTAATTGATTAAGAAAGGTATGCACTGATTCGCTTGCGCGGATTCCTCGTGGATCTCCTGACCGACGGCGGACTGGCGTTCCTTCCTCGGCGACCGTCCCTGACGTTAATGACGTCACTATCGCTGTCGTCGTCGACGACGAAGCTGTCGGTGCTGACGGCGCTCGAATCGTCCTCTTCCTCGCTGTCGCTTGCCTCGCTGAAATGAGGAAATAACATTTAACTTCCACTTTACTTTAAAAAAAAACTGAATTATTCTAGCTGGTAAATTAGTTGTATTGCACAGAATAGTAGCCGAAATTCTGTGAATACTGAGTTGTGGATTATGACACTTAATATTTAAAGATGAATTTGTTATAATTACAATTATTACTCACTGTAATTACTAGTTCATATATTAGTGTACATGTACACATAGAATTAAGAATGGTCAATCGCACCTAGCTCCTTTGAAGCTCTCATCCGAGTCATTGTCCGAGCTGGTGGCGCTCAGATCGTTCAACCTTTTGACTCTCTTCCTGCGAACGGGCCTGGGTTGATCATCGTCACCGCTGCTGCCGCTGCTGATTCTTCTCTTGCCTCGAGAGATCTTGTTCCCCTCGTCATCGCCATCGTCCGTCTTATCGACGGCCTTCTCCTTCCCGTCATTGTCGCCAATGTGATTTTCCTCTTCGTTTTCGTCCTATAGAAATAAAATAAAATAAAATTATATTAATACATTCTACCCGAAGTATTTTGAGCTATCGTTTTATGCTATCCGACAAATGGATGCCTCGTAACCTAATTAGTAAAACTTAATTAAAATGACATGAACCAAATCAGTATGCAAATCGAACTAACCATAAGGTAAAATAGGGGACTAATATTAAGCAAACTAAAGTAACATACCAAAAAAAGTAATAATAGTATGAATATCAATAGTAAACTTAATTAAATCAGATTAGTTTTACCTGGAGGGCAGATTTAATCATGGCGTCGTATTCTTTGAAACTGTAGTTAGCCTGCAGAGCTGCTCGCCTCTGTCTCCTTCCAGGTACAGCATCATCACTGGCACCGTCTTCCTCGTCACTGGTCGATTCCGATTCGGATTCTTCTTCATCGTCGTCGGAATCTTCGCTTTCCTCCTCCGCTCCGGAAGCGGCCAGCTTCTCCTCGGCTCCACTGGGTGCGTCATCCTCCTCCTCCTCTTCTTCCTCCTCGGAAGGAACAGCAACTTTCTGGGCTTCAGCAGCCTGGGCAGCAGCTGCGGTCTGCTGGCGCAGCACCTCGGCTTCTTTTTCTTTCAGTAGGTAATCGTAGGCTTCCAGTCGCTCCTGGAGACTGTCGATCAGTGTCGCCTACAAAAAATTAACGCCGATATACTTTAAGGTTAACTAAACATCTATCTACGTATCTATCGGCATGTCTGTCTACCTATCTACCAACCTAACTACCTATCTATCCATCCATCCTTCTACCCATCCATCTATATTCATCCTTCCATCCATCCATCCATCCATCCAGATTATCTAGCTATTTTATTATCTATCTATCGAATTACATGTTCGCAAGGTGGGCAGAACCAATCGCCTTCTGGGACGACAAGCAGCGCCGGTCGGAGACACGAGGCATGCCATCCGTTATCGCATCCATCGCACAGCAGGATCCATTCCGGATGGTCCGACTGGCCGCATTTCTGGCAGTTGGTATCGTCGACTTTCTCCTCCTCCTCTTCTTCGTCAATGTCCTCCTCTTCCTCCGTTTCCTTTAGCGTCTCTTTCGGTTTTGTTTTCCGCTGCTTTTTCGCTAATTCTAAGGGAAATAGTCAAAATCTAGGGTAAAAATGCCGGCACTTTAAGAATAATTTTTGAGAATGTGTCAAATTTACCGGGTTTTGCCGTCCTGGCGTGCCGGGTGGGTACTGCTACGTCGCCATCGGCATCCAGATCTGATTCCGGCGAGAATTCGTGGTCCGATTTGAAAACGAGCTCTTCTTCTTCCTCGACGTGGTGTAAATCGTCCAGACCATCGTCACTTTCGCTGCTCTCCTCGCTATAGTTTCACCGTAGGGAAATTAAAATACCAGTAATAATAATAATAATTAATTAGATATATATTAATAATCCTATTTATCATCAGTAACAATTCAAAATGGGTAACTGAAGCAGTTTTGATGTTATTTGAGCTATCTATCGTTTAACATAGTTCAGTTTAAAGACCTGGTCTCGGAAGAATCCCACGGCGTATTGCTCTTCTTCTTCTTCTTTTTCTTCTTCTCCTTGCGACCTTTTCTGGGTATTTCTTCAGTCGAACTCGAGTCATCGCTATCTTCGCTCAGCTTGGAGGGGGAAAAAAATACCATTAACCACTACCCTTTTAAAAATATTTAAAAAAACACGATTCTGCTACTCACAAAAAAATAGATGATATTACAAACATTCAACAATTTCGAAATCAGGGTTTCTTTACAAATTATTACCTCTATATTAAAAAATTACCTCTTCGACAATCTTCTTCTTGCCGCTGACCTTCTCCTGCCGTCTCTGCAGCTTCTCCTCGTGACGTTTCTTCCTCTCTTCCCTCTGGTTTCTCCTTCGCTCCCGGCGTTCCACTTCCTCCTTGAACCTCTGCAGTCGCTCGGCTTCCAGCTTGCGTCGCTCCTCGTCTTCCCTCTCGCGTAGTTTGGCAATCCTGGAACTCTGTCGCAGCGGAGTTGTTTCAGACGTTTTCCCAGCGTCGTCCTGGTACTGCATGGCGACCACCATATCCGGACCGCGTCGTTTCGAGCGAGGTCTACCCCGGCCTTTCTTGGCCGCTGTTCCCGAATCTTCCGCAGCCGGAGTCTTTTGGAGAATGGCCGGTAGCTGGGGTAGTGGCGCTGACTCGTCAAAATCGAAGGTCAACTCTGTGAGTTTACTTCTCGACTTGACGTCGACGCTGTCAGAAGAGCTGGCGAGCTGCTGAGGTTCTAATGTCGGTGATTTATTATTCTCCGTAAGGACTGGTATACTGTTCCGGATAGCTGGGCTGGCCTCCTGGCCTTCCGGAATATTCCGTAACTCCGTATGAGCTTTCTCGGATGCCTGTACATCTTTGATATGGACAACATCGATGTTATCTTGATCCTTTCCAGCTTTCTGAAGTTTTCCGGAACGTTTTTGGTCATCTTGAGCGTTCGTGTCAAGAAATGGTCCGGCTTCCGCTGGAGTCTCCGCAGTGATGGCGACTGATTCCACTTCTGGAAAGACATTGCGTTTTGTTGCATCTCTTCCGTCTTTCTCGGGATTGACGAAACTTCCTCTGACGTCATTGGCTTGAGGAATCTCGTCGGATACAAATCCGTCTTCCGGACGGATTTCAGCGGTGATTGCACTAGGGTCTTCTTTTCCGACAGCATGAGGACGTTGACCGTCTGCTTTTTCACCAGATTTGATGACATCCTCTCCGGAAGGTTTCTCGCCGTTCCGGTTCTCTTCGGCCGTCAATTCGGCTCCTGGCTGATTTTCCACATTGGACATACTCGAGTTATTCTTCTGTACACCATCAAGGTTAACCTGAGTCTCCGAGTCTTCCGCAGCGTTGTCGCCGGAAGGATTCGTGACAGCCTTTTCAATAGCTGGGGTGATTTGTGCAAGAGATTCTTCAAGAGCTGCACTCGACTTTCCTTCCTGGACAAGATTGTTTTTAAGTCTCGCGCTGCCTTCCCTGGAACAATTTTCGCCATTATGAGCCTGCTCCTCAGGAGGTAGTCCGCATTCCATAACCTGTTCTGCAGTGGAACGGACACTGGAGGCTTTTTCGTCGACGGTATCTTCAAGTTCCACCAGTTCTGTGTCCTTCAGAGGTTCTGCGATACATCCACCGGAATTTCCTTCGTCGCGCTTGGCTTCCTCGTCGACTTCCGCACGAGGTAGTTGATTCTCCGGAACGCTGGAAGCCTCACTCAGAGAAACATCCGAATTCTGCTGATTCTGTTCGGTGAATTTGGGAAGTTCGGCGTTGTTCTGTGGTACTGAAGTGCTAGCTGCCGGAACTTCCGGATGAGTTTCTCCGGCACCTGTGAGGCTTTCTGGAACAGTGGGAGTTTCACCGGCGTCCAGCGATTCTTCACTGTTCTGGGGTTCCCGGTCTAAAGCTAATCCGGATTCCGGACGAGTCGTCAAAGATGCGGATGATTCCGTACGATGATCTCCAGTATTCTTTTCTGGTTCGTATTTGCTTTCCACTGTTGGATCCTCCTTGTCTGGAGTATTCATTTCAGGATCCGTCATGTTTTCCGCTAAAACTTCCGCTTCTGGATGGGCTTTTTCTTCCGCTTTCGAGTGATTCTTCTCTTCCTCTGGTGCCATTAAAACAGATTCGGAATCCTTTTTAGTTTCGATGGGTTTTACACTTTCCGGAAAAGGTTCTTTCGCAGGAAGATCCTCAATCTTTTCTTCTGGTTCCTCGTTGCCTTCCAAAGTCGGATCCTTCATTTCTGGATGGACGCTTTCTTCCGCTTCTGGGTGGTTCTTTTCTTCTGTCGGTGCCATTGACGCAGAATCGGAATCCTCTTTAGTTTCAACCAGTTTCACATTTTCCGGAACCGATTCTTCCGCAGAGTGATCCTTGATCTTCTCTTCCGGTTCGTCATTGCCTTCCAAATTTTTCACATCTGGAGTATGTTTTCCAGTATCTACCCCCTTTTCGGCTGATACTTGCGCTTCCGGATGGGATTTTTCTTCCACATCCGGAATCGGTTCTTCTGCAGGACGATTCTCGATCTTATCTTCCGGTTCGCCATTGCCTTCCAATGTTGGATCCTTCACATCTCGATAGGCGTTTTCTTCCGCTTCCGAAAGGACTTTATCTTCCACTGGCGCCACTGAAATGGAACCGGAATCATCTTTAATTTCAACGGGCTTTTCATTTTTCGGAATCGGTTCTTCCGCACGATAATTCTCAGCCTTCTTTTCTGGTTCGTCACTGCCGTCCACCGTGGAATCCTTGTTCTCTAAAGTATTCGTCTTAGGATCTATCATGTTTCCCGCTGAGACTTCCGCTTCCGGATGAGATTTCTCTTCCGCTGGAGCCACTGAAACGGAATCGGAATCACCTTGAATTTCAAGAGGTTGTCCATTTTCCCCGACCGGTTCTTCCGCCGGACGAGTGTTGTCTTCGGTTTCCATGGATTCTGGCTGGCCTTCCGCCTTATTCTTCAAATCGGGAGCCTCCACGTCGAGCGAGTTTACCATGTTTGGTAAATTTTCTTCCGGCGAATGTTGCAAAGTTCCGTCTTCCGGTTGCGTTTCTTCAATAACTGATTGGACCATTTCAGTGTGTCCGGGTTTTAACAAGTTTGTTGGTTGTAGTTCCGACTCGACACCTTCTCGTGGTGATCGATTCTCCTCCATCTGCGTATTACTTTCATCGGTTAGGGAGGAGGACTGGGGCGTAGTTTCAACTTCCGGAAGAGACGTTTCAACTGTTCCTGCGGAATCTGGACCTTTAGGCAAATCTGTAGACTCTTCCGTTTGAATGTTCTGCTGCGGAGTTTCAGGGATCGGTACGAATTTTGTTGTAAACTCCTCCTCCGAGTGGATTTTTTGAACGTCGTTAGGTTCCTCGCCGCTGGATTCACCTTGTAATCTCGCAAGCATGACCGAACTGTCGCAATCTGGAAGCTTTTCTTCGACTTCAGTTAGATTTTGTTCGTTATGGACTTCTATTGAGGGATTTTGAATCCTCGTAACCGTTTCTTCATTGACTGGAATATTCGTAGGAGTCTCGAGACCTTTCGATTCCGTAATCTCGCCCTTGCGTTCCGCTGTCTCCGATAATACTGCAGGTTCTGGATCGAATGCATCCGCCGAGGTCGCTACTGAGGTATCCGGCAAAGATGTCTCTGCTTGAAGGATCTCTTCCGGATGTGATTCAACCGGTTTTTGTTCGATTCCGCCGGAATCCATTCCGGACTTTTCCTGGTTTGAAGAGTCTGATGAGGTTTCCAGGTTAGCTTCTTTGCTGCCGAGAAGCCCAGAGGAATGTGGAGTACTTTCTTCAGGGATGTCAGCGTCCTTCTCGACCGGTGTATTGCTGGTCAGGTTCGCCTGAGCTGCAGCTGTGGATAACGCGGCGGAATGGGGTAAAACCTCGGCTTCCGATATGGATTTACTTGAGACTTGACCAACCTCGTCGGCCGTAGACTGGTTTTCTGCATTTTTTGGAACTTCTCCGGCCTCACCGTCTGTTTCCTTCAATCCGGCCAATATTGCAGGTTCGGTATTTTTCATTTCCTCTGTCATTAGGTCCGAAGTCGCTGAAACAGATTCAGGTTCCTCTGTGTGATTCGAAGTCTTTTGGCTGTCATGGTGGTCCTCAGCGTCTGCTTTAGCATAAGAATTCATCATGCATATGTATAACACAAATAATTTAAATATACAAGATGCAAATTTAGAATATCGTCCTAATATGCTACATTAGGAATATAAAATACAGGAGTTGTCCGATATATCAATATGTTCTTGGCTCCGATATATCGTATTGTTATCGTATATATTGACAAGGAAATTGATATATCGATATTAATAAACCTTATTGATACATCGTATCTGTAATACCGATATTAGTTCTTTCTCAACTGGGTTGTCAGATATTATCAACATCGACATTTCGATATAGCGTGCTTCATGACCTCGGTACATCTTATCGTTACCGTATCGATAAGGAGACTGTTATCGATATGCAAAATTCTTATTGATATACTGTCGATTATGCTGACATGAACAATTATATCAAACAACCCTGCAAAAAGCTATTTTACAATTTCAATGTTAACCTTGCTAGTGTTTGCTGATGTTTTGATCTTGACTTGGTATACAAATTAACAATCTAATTGTTATTCATTACTTGAAGCACGGTCGTTTGTTTGGCTCCCAGGAATTTGTTCAATTGGCGTCGAGTCAACTGGATCAACCTGCGGCGCTTCGATAGGTTCGCTGTTTCCATGGCCATCCGCACGTTCTTTCGGCGTTTCTGGTATAACTTCTCGGATGGGTTCAACCGAATCTCGCTGACCGTTTTCTGCTGACACGGAAGCTTCCGGAATCGGTGAATTCGTCTCTTCATTTTTGTGAATTTCATGTTTTGATGAATCTTCCAGTGTTTCATCAGATTTTGCGACAGTATTGAAAATAGGAGTGGAGGGATCCGAACTGGAGTCAATTCCGACCTCTGTAGCTGCCAATTGGTTTTGATCCGCTCCTCCAGGATCACACGGACCAATCCTGTTTGGGCTTTCACTGACGACAGCGGCGCCTTCGTCCTGATTGGTTGGCAGGAGATTCTGCTCTTTGAGATTCTTTTCCTCGATTACTAATTCGTGATTGTTTTCTTGACCTGACTCGAGAGTTCTATCACTGTCGTTGGACTGGTCTATTGCACTCACAGCAACGGGCTCCTCCGTCTCGTTCCCGGGGTTTCCGGTCTCGCAGTCTGCACCGTTTCCCTCGCCACAGATCACCAAGACTGGACTCTCGATAGCTTCGCCAACCACGGGATCGCCAGGTTCGCCGGGTTCGTTGGACTCGTTCTTGGGGAACGCTTCCCGACTGTTCGTGTTGCTTTCCTCGGAAGTGTCTCGAGAGGTATCCTCGCTCTCCAGGTTTTGTTTGCGGGTCAGTGTCTCGATGAGTTTCACCATGCTTTCTCGGTCGCTAAATTAAAAGACGAGATAGCTGTTAAATTCCCAAAGGTTGGTGCTTTACTTACAAAACGAAAGAGAATTCTAAGTAAACTGACAACCTACTTATGGAAAGTGGTAAAGCCATACCTCGCCACAACTTCCCAGGTTTCCTCATCCATGTCTTCCCTGTACACTCGCAAATTGCAGTCGTCATCAAGAAGATGCCAGTAGCGTCTGCCTTTCAGGTCTCGCCCCAGCGGCTGTAACCTTAACTCGCTGCTAAGAGCTTTGTTCAGTTCGACTTTGAATTTGGCGTTTCCGTCAAACTGAGCTTCGAGTAGATTCTATTTTGAAAAATTTGCAATTAACTGAGATCATCTAAAGTTAACATTTTGAGGAATTACCTTTAAAAGCCGTAGTTTGACTTCCGTATTTGACTTCTTGTAACCAAAACGTTCCAGTTCCCAGGCATCCTGATGTGAGTATGTGTGCGCGAACTTAACAACGGCCTTTTCCCACCGATCAAACGACGTGCTCTTCTTCAGTTTCCGCAACAGCTTCACGTGTAGTTCAACCAGTCCATAGGGAACTATACGATAATGTTTACATGATCAGTTATCAACAAATTCAAATTCCTAGTAAGTGACAAGCGCAAGCCGAAAAGAGCGCCCAAGTTGTTTTGGTGAAAATAACGTTACCTTCTTCGGTATTTTCTATCATAAGCTGCAAGTCCTGGAAAGAGGGGAATAATAAACCGAATTTCTCGTTGAACTGTTCAAAAAATGAGCAAATAACGGCAAAATCAGGATTGTTTGCACAGGATGGCGCCGAAGCGTCATTTTGACCCGACATCTTTGTTTGGGAGGAATTCGAATATCGATCGCGCTTTCTTAACTATCGATTTAGATTCAAATTTCCCGCTCGCCGTTGATCGACATGAAATCCCGACTGTTACAGTTTGAATTCAAACTTATTTTATCTTTTGAAACCAAACTTCATGCATTAACTGTTGTTCTTCTTCTGCTGAACGTATCATAATTAGTTACATTTACGATCATAATGCATTGTCGTTAACACTATAACTTTAAATTAAACGTAGAAAATTACCTACCAGTTGAAATTCAGATTCCCCGTCTTTTTGTTGTATTTTGAATTCAAATTTCTTTTGTCTTTTTAAAATTCAATTGTACAATTTAATTATTCCTGTGTTGTAGAGATATTTAAAATTGAAAAGTTATGGTCATTAAACAGTACAGATCGGATTGAAACATTAACTATCGATTGAAATTCAAAGATCGAGCTCGGCGCTCATCGACATGAAATCCAATTGTTCTTTATTAGTCAGATTCTGTAGAAATCCGTATATATATCACTACTAGTTGTTGATAACTACAATTGTAATGTTGTGTTTATATATAATGTAAAATATTATTTACACTGACAATTAACAATTGAAGTTTAAAAATAATTAACACATTAATACATAGTAATTAACGATAAAAATAAATAACAAAAAAACTGACAATGGCAATGCATATATTCGAATTAATTAAATTTCAACATTAGCACAGTTAAATAACGGTAATTAATGTCTGAATTTAGCGCTACAGCAAATTACAAACCGCGATTAAAATGCGCACTATCACACCAACCGTAAGTTGCCAAGCCACGTTCTATAAATACACTCTCGATATTTTCATCCAAATCTTTCCTTCCCGGGCAAGTTCCAAAATAAATTGCTGAGACGCAAACAAGAAACTGTATTGCGGTTAAAAGAACAACACACAACGTCGAATACAGTTAAATCCAGCTCTGTCGCTAATTGAGATTTTGTACAAATTCAGATGTGTAATAATAACCGGTTCGCCAAGAGGAGGAGAGAAGAAATTATAATAAAAATTCAGGATTCTCAACACCAATATGATGTTTTCAAGGAGGGGAAAAAAAGGCGCGGGGAATTTAAAAAAAAGCCTAAATTAACAACCGAAAGTTTGCATTATCAGCAAAACAGATAACGCAGACAGATTAATTCTACGTTTTTTTCCCCTATTTGAACTAGTAGAGTTTCTTCAACTGCTCGTAGCTTATGAAGAAGATGACGTTCCACGGACCCAGCCGGAGCCACGTTGGGATAAAACCTCGGTACAGCGCGCCGATTCCTTCATGGCGAACCGTCTAAAATCGGAGAGGAAAAAATCGTTTCAAAATTACTAACAGTTTTTTAATCCCAACTCATATTTAACCTATTCTTGAACAAGTTGATAATCTTATTTTATAACATCTATTTTCAATCATAAAAACTATTACTTGAACGAGGCAGTCCAGCGTTCCACTGTAGACGTGCGCCGCGTGGATTTGGGCAGCTCCTCCGTAGGCGCCAACACTTCCAGCAGCGTTGACTTTCAGGCGCCGTTGGTTCATCAAACGAACCTGGGATTTACAAAAATTCATTGATTAAAGCTAAGTATTACATTCAGTAAAATTAAAATCCAAAGTAAATACATAAAATTCAGGTCATGTAAAATTAAGTACGTAATTTAATTATACAAGCAATTTCTTTAACTTGAGTAAAATAAAATTAAAGTAATTTACTCTGATGACATCAATCGGCGTAGTCGCAATGGCTCCTCCAAGACTGGCGACGAAACTGGATCTGTAAATTTGGAATAAAGGTTTCTCAGTTATTACCGTTTAGGATAATTCTCTAATAAAAATAACATGTTGGTAATGATATTAATATTAATGATATTAGTAATAATAATATTACATGAAATGGTTGCCAACTGTATTTCCCGCCCAGTTGGCTTTGATAAGCTGGTGTTTGCACTCGTCGTAGATTGGAAGCTCGACTGCAGTAATCACAGCTGCTCTTTGGGCAGTTGGACCTACACCCTATAAAGAATCAACAGATGAAAACAAATCATCAAACTGAGTTTATGTTTATAACGGTAAATAACAGTCAGACGAACCTTCCACAAGCCAGCAACTCCTTCGTGCCGGTACACCTCTTTGAAACACTGCAGGATCCCCTTTTGCTGCATGGAGGTGGAGCACGCCTGCATGCGCACCTTCAGCACGTCTGTGGGGTTGGCGATCGAACTCGAGATGGCACCGGCGACAATGCCGCACAGGACGTTGACGAACGGGTCCTCGTCGTCAGCATGTCCAACCCACTTTTTCAGCGTGTAGTAAACACCAAATTTGATGGTTCCATATGTTGACTGACGTAATACTGCCGGGCCAATCCTGAAATAACGTCACAGCAAAACTGTTAGCCGAGCGTGCTGAACATAGCATTCAACTTTCCTTATTTCTACAGTCAAGACTGAAGTATTGAAAACTTAGCGAGTCTACTCACCCTGAATACAAGGCCCTGAAACCTTCTTCTTGTGAGATTCTCAGAAGGGCGTGAAACATGCCCTTATAGCGGACATTAGAGAACTGTCCGTCGAGTTTCTGACCCTGGATCTGCAGCCGAGTCTTGCTGGTGTCTATGGGAAACGTACCAAACTCGGCAGTACATGACGAGATTCCTCCATACACGAACGGCCTCCAGTCTTTGTGGTTGCCCATAAGATTCTTGCAGTGACAAAGTCGGATGTAAGTCTCCTGTCTGCTGTCCTTACTTCCCCTATTAAAACTGTTGCTTTATAGACGATACTCAACAAATTAGCAGGGTTGTAATAGATGTTCCCAACAAACAACACTGGACTGTCATTCAAATAAACATATCTTTACAGATGACATTTCAACTGAAAACGGCTTACTTTGGTTTAAGGAACTGTTCGCGGGTAAGGTCGCACTAACAGGTTACAGTACGTTCGTTCTCGACCTTCTTCTCGACGTTTCACGGTCAACTGTGCGGCTGTACGGTTGTCCGGTTAAAGCCCGACCGGCGCGTTGGAAAGTGAGTACGAGACCGATTACTTTTCCCAAACGTTCCGGTTCCAGCCAATGAGTACAGGCTTATCAGAGCCAACGGTCCAACGTTTCTTCTAGCAAGCGGACGTTACCGAAATGAACAGACTGTTTACTACCAGCCTGGAGTGGTTAGAAAAAAGAAAAGTTTGAGAGTAATCGGATTTGGATCCGATCCAGTAATTGGTGTACTCATTTTGATAAACTAGCTCAGAGCAGACGACGCAAGAACGTTGCCTTGTGAAATCACGTGACTAGACATCGTTCGATATGACGTCATCCGAAAAGGGCGCGGAATTCTTGGGAAGGAACATTTCATGTTCCATATTTGTGTAGATTTTTAAAAATTTCGCCATTGTTACCGTTATGACATTTGCAAACTTCAAATGTGAATTAAACGTATAGGTTGGAATGATAAATACGAGAGGATGGCGTTGGACCCAGTTTTGTGACTTCGCCAACGTCGTTCCAACTTTTTCCATTCATGTTTTTTCAGTCTGTAAACTGTGCAGTCCTTGGCAGTGAATCATGTTCTCTTCAATTATTCCTCTTAACTGTTATCTTATTCTATACTAAACCACTAATTAAGCTATTTAAGTTGTCTGATAACCTTAATCCAATTCTAATACCTAATGCGAATCAATTTGCTAAGAATAATAAGATTACTGTGCAAAACTTCAACCAAAATTTGACATTTGCCCTTTTTCCCGCCAAAAAAAAACCTGCGCCGTTAATACAATCCCACCTTTCCTTTAACCTGAGGCTTTTTTCACGTAACTGATTAGCAGCAAACTTCATGCCGAGAATACAAATTCAGAAAGAGGAGAAATGCGAAATCTTTTTCAGGTTTATCACTGCTTTGATGCGGAATGCACGGAACATTAGTGGCTAGTTTCCAGCGGTCGATACGGACATGCTAAATTTGGCTTCTATACTACGTGCTTTTCCCTGGAATCTCTGTTAGTTTTTTCCTTATTTTCTGTTTAGCATAATCCAGTTGGCAAGGTCACGGTCCTTGTTAATCGAGAATTCGTTCACAGGATAAGTGCAACAAACAGAATTTAATATTCATTAGTAGAATGTGATGTTGGTATGTCATACGTGGAAAGTTGAGTTCCTGAGTTGAATTAATGACACTTGATATCATTCTGATTTCATTCAGCGTGTGTTTTCTCCGAAGATCGAAAGTCCCATTCGAAAACGATCCAAAACATCTGTATTGCTGCCAAATAAGCTCGGGTACTATAATTCAATTAAAGTTAAACGACAATCTGTAATTTTCAACAACACTCAACTTCCGATAGAACTGGAAAATGAAAATTTAGTCGACAGTTGACTTTATTCAAGCAGAATGCATTCAGATTAAAACGAACATAACGAAACACTTCCGTGTTGTGTGGATAGATGGCGTTAATTATAACCCAGTTGAAACCTGTAATCTCGTATACTCATAAACTCTTATTAATTAGGAGCGTGGGTTCATATTGTATGAAGTTATGACGATGCTGATGAAGCTAAATAGTCCAACAGCCCCGATTAGATGATAATTTACCAACGTAAACAAAGTAAAGTGAAAACGGAAAGCGCGACCTAAACATAACCCAATTCAGTCAAGTCTGTAGGTAATTGATTTAGCTTTTAACTAAGGGCCAGAAATTAAGAGGGTAAATGCAAGTTTCACACTTTTTCACAAACCTCGTGAATGCTAAGAATAATGCCAGGAACTGACTCCATTAACTGCAGTTTATATTGAAAGATGTGGCTATTTCAGTACAGTAATTACCGAAGAATCGATACATATCGATTAGCGTAAGTTCTTCAATGACAATTTCATAGCTTCCGCTAGTAATCGATACGAGGTAATTCACTACGATGTTATGGTGGATTCACACCGAAAGCTAAAAATCATAAGGAGATTCCGTTTCATAAGAACGGGGATGCAGCAAAGGTGCGCAGGTCAAAATTTCAAAATTTAATTTGAGCTAAACAAACAGATCAGAATAACTGAGAATCTGAGGTGACATATCTAATTATCAGTACAATCGTCAAGTTAATTTGTACTGTTATCCAGCAAAACCTCTTGAAGATATAAGCAAAAAAACTTGGATGAACTTGTATCTTGCTGTTTATCCTTTTACTGGGAACAAGATTGTACATGGTTAAGACGTACTGAATCGTACTCTTTGGGAACAAGACTGTGCATGGTTAAGACGTACTGAATCGTACTCTTTGGGAACAAGACTGTGCATGGTTAAGACGTACTGAATCGTACTCTTTGGGAACAAGACTGTGCATGGTTAAGACGTACTGAATCGTACTCTTTGGGAACAAGACTGTACATGGTTAAGACGTACTGAATCGTACTTATAGCTCATATGATAACAATCCGAGTATATCAGGACCTCCAACGAACCAAAGTATCTTACCAAGCGCTTTATAGAATGTTCAATGCACGTTAATTAGGGAATCCACGTTGAGATCTATGTTACAGCAACTGAATAGACTGATATCCATTGTCTAATTAGCTGTTATCCCTATATCAATTGACTGACTCTAACTGGTTCCATTCTTAACATCGTGACGATTTAAATAACCTCTGCAAGCTAATTAAGTTACCTTTGCGACGTACGATTGACAATGCCATCTTCGTCTGTAAAACTGCAATCGTAAACCGCCGTTTAGCAAGGATTGTTGGCTTACGACAGGGCTTTTAATTAAAATATTCTTTGTGCTGGGAGTATGAAGAGCGACATGCGGTCAATTGTATTGTAAGGATGACGTCAGCGGGAGAATCGATTGGTTTGAAACGCTGCTAGAAGCGCGGCTAGACCAGCAGCATGTTAGTAGGCAGACAGCGACCAGTGTAGAGCCTAGATGCTTTCGATTCTTCCCTCTCAAACTGCAACACTTCATCTAGTAAGCTTGTACTATTACAGTACCATTACATTAACACTACACGAACGACGGTTAAACACCTTGTTACTGCTAACAGGAGTTCAAACTGTTCTCAAGTTTAAGTACTGAAGACTATCCACTAAGGACATTTTGCATTCTATCTACACATTCCAAATTGTGTCGCTCAGTAGCATAGTTTTAACTTCGGTCTGTTTCTCTTTGAGCACAAAAGCCATCTTATCGACTTGGGTCATGTAAAAGTGTCAGTTGTTGTTTCCGGCATTTGTCCAGCGGGTTATATTTCGATGGGTAACTTCTCGGCAAATGTTTTGTTTACTTACAGGTGTAGCTGTGGCTATTGATTATTTTTTGGGCCTCCCCATCACCGCAGTAAAACTGATCTCAGAGGGTGCTTGACCAGATCTTTGCCTGCTCCCTGCAATACTTCGCGCGCATATAGAAGTGCAGCCAAACAGATGCTCCTGTTTGCGCCTGAATTCACCTTTTAATCTTTGGATATAGCCCCACCGAGCAAAAAAAGAAACAGACGAGCAAAAGCGAAGTACACCATCAGACATTCTGGTGGCTTTTCATCATCATGGAAAAAAGCGTCGCTGTGAACAGAATCAGCTGTCAGCCCATCAACTTCGGCGCGCTGAGCACCGAAGATGAAGACGACGACGACGACGTGTTTGAATCGCCAACCGTTACTGCAGCCCACAGTCCCAGTGCGATTTACTCGAGCCATCAGCAGCAACACCTCAATCTTTCGGACCTGAGAGTCCGCAAAGACGCACAGACCTTCTCGGATCGATTTAGTTCTTCGCTGAGTACAAACAAGAGCAACGCTAGTGCGGCTAGCCCTGCAATGGCCGACCCCCTAGAGGAAATACTTCACAAAGTAAGACTCTTTCATTACAAGCTATACCTCGACTACCTTTTTGACATTTACTTAAGTGGATCATGGACTTTAGGGTAAACCATGTAACATATACCCAGAGGGCAAAACTGAAGTCAAGGTTTACAAGTCGATGATCTTCTTATCCTGAGACTAGATAGGGAAACATATTCTCAGATCAACCCCCAAACTAATACGGGTCTTCGACTCGCAGTACAAAGGGATACGTCGCAAGCTGCTCTGCAAAGGCCTTATTGGGCATACTTACTGGTTTCTTAACCAGCGGATATGATAGCATTTACATTAACGAGACTTGTAGTATCACTAAATACGTAAATAGTTAAGATGAACAATACGCGGTCTGGTTCTTAGAAGCTGTAGAAGTCTGTTTGCATTACATACGCTATACGGAATAAGCCATATGGTAAGGGAGGAAAAAAAACGAAAGCTGTATATCGATCAAGGAGCACCTCATCATGATATAGCGGCACGTAAGCCGGTCACGAACAACGAAGAAAAGTCGCTGCATTTTGAAGTTATGAAACGCTTCAATCCTTAATGGAGATCAACGGGAGTAAACAAGGTTCGCATTTATATTGAGATTCCCAAAGGACGTCAAGTTGCTGGAAAAGCAAGCCTGTACCTTTAGACGAAGTTAAACTTTGAAGGCACTGCCACATTCATCCAGTGAAGATAGAGCAGAGTTTAGTTGCTTAAAGTTGTATGAGACCCTACTTCCCAGCTTCAGATTACACTCCATTAAGGATTCCGGTGTCGTCCGCTAGCAGTATCGAGTACGTAAGTCCATCAAAGGTGCTTCTAAACGGCAAGACTGGAGCTTTTGATGACATATCCCATCAATCGTCGGTTAATTAAACGACGTATAAATACGGTGTTTTAGTTTAAGAACAGCTTCATATTACAAGTGATATACATATTAAGAATCTTGCCCCTAACGATAGTAACATTGAATCGTAATTTTAAACGTGAAACTTTCGTTACATGAACTAATATGGTTTGTTTTTATTATTGTTGCAGACTATTCTTGTCGGAGACAGCGGAGTAGGGAAAACTTCCCTACTCGTCCAGTTCGATACGGGGAAGTTCCAGCAAGGTTCGTTCGCTGCTACAGTCGGGATAGGATTCACGGTACACATCAAACTTTGGCTTAATGAATGTAATTAATTAAACAGTGTCGTGTCATGTGGAAAGGAAGGCTTCAATTAGCGTATCCGAAATGAACTGGTCAGTCCAGCTTTTAGTAAAAGTAACCTTAGAATCAATTTGTATTGAGACGCGGATAATCATATGAAAATTAAGAGACTGTACTCGGGTAGGCGACTATTAAGTCGACTTGGTGGGAATCCTGTTCGCATATGCAAGTGAGCGTGAGAGTGATACACACACGGGGTTTGTATCCACGCAATAGCAGCTGTCGAAACAGCAGTAAATGGTTTCAATACGAACGAAGTGGCACGTATGAACGGTTGTATGACCTCTGCGTCATTACTCACATGTCGAAATAGAGTAGGTCACACATACTTCTCTTTTCTCCCTTCGTATGTTATTTTCAAGTTAATCCGGTTAGTAAAAACTTGTTCATTTCAGTCAATTACCTAATTTTTTTCAGCACTGTAAAGGTTGAATTGGTTCGAGTTGAAATAGAATTCCGGGCTTGTGTTTCTGATATTCATTGCGTATACCATGGAACGAAACTTTATCATACCGGACGCTAATTTCAATACGTCGCCCTGTGGAGAGATTCGCATTCATCGTAAAATTAACTCGCTGCGTTCCAAACGATCGTACGAGTTTTACTACGCACCGTCTTTGAGACGCTACTCTCTCGATATTGACGAAAAGATCGAAGCTACTTTCAAGGTAATTGATTTTCTTTTACACCGAGGCACCGGGTGACGCGGATCAAAAGGTGAACAACGAAAGTAACCTAAATTGAATGTTGTTATATACCAGATCATGTTGCTGGGAGACTCTGGAGTAGGGAAAACTTGCCTTTTAGTTCGTTTCAGAGACGGAGCCTTCCTTTCCGGTACCTTTATTGCCACAGTGGGTATTGATTTCAGGGTAAATTGAATTTCTACACCTATACCTGTGGTTTCTAATACCATTCAGACTGGGCTTTATCCTGTACTACTAAAGCTACATAGTTAAGACTTATCCCATTGAAAATTTCATTTTTTAACGGATCTTGAAAGAATAAAGTGCTGGACGTCGACGGTTCTCGAGTGAAACTGCAAATCTGGGATACAGCCGGCCAGGAAAGATTCCGAAGTGTCACCCATGCCTACTACAGGGACGCCCATGGTAACCCGTACTCTCTTTGTTTCATTACAATATATGGCTTACTTTAATGTCAGTAAAAACCGGTGATTCATAACAGAAGTGGCGTGAAATGCTGTTTGGTTTGGATTACGGGTTGCCGCTGTTGCATATCACTTGTGTCAATACCCTTTTGCTTTGACAATAGATACAGTTCGATTGGCACAGGTGTTGCTGCATGCATTTCCATCCCAATGCAAGTTCAATATAGCATATGCTACGTCCTAATGCATCTTTCAATAACACCTTAAGATTCAATTCATTAGTTATTAGTTAATATGACTTTAATATTAATAATTCTAATAGTAGATATAGTTATTATTGGGTAAATATTTAAAAGTAACACGGCACCGAGTATATTAAAACATTCCATTAATGAAATCTGGCAGCATTGCTGTTGCTATATGACGTCACCAACAGCAAGAGTTTTGAAAACACAAGAGCCTGGCTAGCGGAGATCAGCGAGTATGCCCACAAGGATGTCGTTATCATTTTAATTGGTACTTTTGATGTCCAAATATTATACTCAGTGATGAATGAAATAGTTGATTCATTAATATTGTCTAGGCAATAAGTGCGACAGCGAGCAACGGGTCGTCAAACGGGAGGACGGGGAGCGACTCGCTCGGGAGTTCAACGTCACGTTCCTTGAGACTTCAGCTAAAACGGGAACCAATGTGGAACAGGCCTTCATGCAAGTAGCAAGGTAGGTTTTATTGCCAAATAACAGCTACACAGACCAAAAAGGTTTCATCGCTGCTTCGTTGACAAAGGTGTTTGAAGAACCGCCAGACCAACGTTCCCGAGAGCCCCATCTTCACGGTCAAGGAGTACGTGGACCCTTCCAATATTGCCGCCAGAAGCTCGTGCACCTGCAATACGGCCTAAACACGTTTCCCCCAGTCCAACGTTCCAATAATTGCCCGTTCGTGTTTCTGCTCGGGGACGAGGCTTCCCGTCTTTACCGCACCTCAATCTTCGTAACTGTATGTACCGTTGCTGAACTAGCTTGGGTCTTTTATAACTATTTATAAATGTTTTGCCTCCGAACGATTCTTCAAACGCACTTTTGACTGTAAATGTAAATCGGTACTATCATTATCTTCTCTTCGCTGTGCAAACATAAAGACGCAAGCCAGAGCAAATGCAAGATGGTAAAAGGAAACAAGACCTTCTTACTGAATGTATTTATAGGAAATGTGTTGTTAAACGCACACGTCTCCAAAACCATAAAGGTACGCGGTATAACCTTTGTGTACACAGATGTTACTTTAAGACGAATAATTGATGAACCCGTTAGTCTGCTTTGTCGAAATAGTGCTTGCGAACCTCCTCCAAAGCTTTGCACCACTCTAGTGCGAAACCGTCGGGATCCTCTAGGTAGTAAATTCGATTCGGCTAGAAAGATTTTAAAGAAAAAGCTGAGTTATAAACTTGGCGCCCTTCGTAATGTTACTAGCGACAATAATGAATAATTAATTACGAAATAATGTGAAATTTTGAATGAATTTAAGTAAATATTTTTTAAGTACCGTATGGACGTGAACATTTTTGAAGTTTTTCGCTTCGCCTCTCAAGGTCGGCCCAAAGGGGATCTGCCCTTTTAAAACCATATTCGACGGATCCACGTAAAACAAACGGGGTCCCATGGTAAGGAGCAGCATTCGTCGACGAGAAAACAATCCCTGAGACACAAATGATGCATTTCAAGTCAAACTGACAAATGTCTGCAAAGTATCGATACTTAAAAAAGATGATAATCGATACCCGTTAAGACCAACCTTTCTTTTGTCCACCAATCCGTGCTTCAAGATGAGTCGTTTCTCGACCAGCGGGTGCCACTGAGGGAGATTTTTCTCCTGCTGCTCCAGTCTAGCGGCGAGGGCTTGCTCGTTTAGCGGAATGTTCACGGCTGACCTCTTGGCTTGAGCAGCGCTGGCTTTGCTCACTGGTGGCGCCTGTTCGGTTATTTCTTCCACCGGGCTGTCCTCTAGCCGCAGTCCAAGTAATCTGCTGAGCTGCTGACCTCCCAAACCCGGCTCTGCGTCTTTGAACGAGGCAGACTCGCTATTCCTGCGACTGTCTAAAGGGAAATCAAAGATTTTACCTAAATATAAATGACGGCACAAGACCGATTGAATTTAGAAAATGAAATAAATACATACTTATCATGGTAATGTTAATGTAGGTTTTATATTGATACTATTGTAGCATTTACTAGCATAATTTCGGTAATTTACTTTCTTCAAAGCCCTCCGGGGTAGGCGGCGTCTGGGTGTGCAACTGGTCAAAGTCGATGCCATGGAAAAACTCGTGATTCTTCAGCGAAGGGTGACCATAGGCATCCTGTGCTCCGAGTCGGCTATTTGCATCCAACACCTAAAAGTATTTAAAAAAAAAGAAAATTCCGCTCATTTTTTATAATACACGTCGATACTGATTAAAATCAAACGATGTAAGTTAAAATTCTAGATAGTAAGTGTTTTACCAGAAGCTTGCCGATCAAATCCCGTACGACCGGTGTAAAGACATCGGTAAAGTCAAAGTTCAGCTTGAGAATTTTCTGAAAAATGGCGTATTCACTCCTGCAAAATTAACCATTGTAACATTTTAAAACTGTTATGATTAAGTGGAGTGAAAAGAAGATGCAATTACTTTGCCTGAAACGGCGGTTCACCGCTTAGCATCTGGAAAATGATACAACCAATAGCCCACAGATCTGAGGACGTGGAGGAACTTTTGTCTGTTAGTATTTCCGGCGAAACGTACTGAGCGGTCCCGACAAAACTGCTTCGTCGGGGAGTCTTACTGTCGGCGGAGTCTAAAGATATGAATAATAACTGTTATTTTCTGGTAAAAATGAACGGATCACATATTAAATTAAGATTTGAAAAGAAGTTATTATTTTGCGTACAACCTTTGATTAACGGAGGGCGGGGCAGTATCTTCGCCGATCCAAAATCCGTAACTAGAATGTGTTTTTCTTCGCTAAGCAGAATGTTTTCGGGTTTCAGATCCCTGTGGATGACGCCCTGTAAATGCATATACTCGACAGCCTGTACAATCTCGGCAGTGTAGAAGCGGGTGACGTTCAGCGGGAACTTGCCGTCGCACTTCTGTAAGTATGTGAGTAAATCCCCGCCAGGTGCCAACGTCAGCGCAAAATCTGCATTGATATACAAAACGTAATTAGCGGTAAAAGCTGTAATACCATGTCGTATTACACAGGGAGTCCTGATCCTGAAACGTGCAGTAGAGCCGCACGAAAAACGGGGAAGAAGTCAGGTGACTGTCCGACAACAACTTCAATACTTCCTTTTCCCGCTGAATGTACTGCTGCTTGCGTTCCTTTATAATGTGCCTCTTTTCACAGACCTTGACTGTAAACGGCAAGTAGAATTCAGCAAGTACGCTAATAATATTTCAATGAAATACTTACTCGCAAACTCTTTCCCAGTTTGAATGTCTTTCGCAAGGTATACCTAAAGACAGTGAATCAACGAGAAAACTACTATAATAACAAAATATATGTAAAAAACTAACTGTCGAAAAGCTCCCTTCTCCGAGAACTCGTCCAAACAGGAAATCTTTGGGTCCGCGTCTCGGAGGCTGCGACGAGTTATCTGCTGCCGCATCGCGGTTCGCCACAGGAGCGTCAGTTTCAGAGTTACTTAAGCTTGTTTCTTTCGCCTCCATTGTGATTTTAATAGTTTATTGTTAAACGCTGCGCCACATTAAATTAAATTACAAAGAGATGCTAGCTGTGGTAGCAACAAAACAAACTATACTTCCTCCTAACTATAACATAACGCACCATCAACTTGTTTGTATTTTATTATCGGAAATCTTGAGTTGCCAAACAATAGCCTCGAGAAAGAATTATGTAATCAGAATTAGTCAACAGTGATACTGTTGTCGACTTGTACTGTTATGTCCGATTTTTACGAAAGGGTTTTGACAGAAGGCAGAAGTCGGTGTGAAAAATGGGTAAGGAAATTCCCATCCATGAATGGCCAATGTCGTATTTGTTAATACGTCATCTAGCGGCAATAATTAGAACTATTATTGGCTTGCTACAATGTTACAGATAGGAAATTTCGTTCCCCTGTTGACTTATGGCAGAATTCAAGCAGACGACGTCGTGCAAGCCAAGGATTTACTTATCTTAGACAAATTAGTATTTCTAGCATAACTGTAGTTGATATTAACTTATTTTCGATGAACATGAACACCCATGCTTAAAGGTTTTTTGGTTACATTTTCTAAAAGGTTAGAAATCCAGATTCTCGTTAATTTTTTTACGAGTTTTAAAATAGACAATAAAGTTATTTTTACAAAGATTTGATATTTAGCATTGTTTAAATATTTAACCGAAGGTATACAAAGTCAATTAGCAAACCAGCGAAGATTCAAACGTTAAAACCAACAATCCACCTATTCATCAGCATAGATTAAATCGCAAATTCTAATTTCTTACCAAGACTAGCCAACAATGCTTAACAAATTGCCGAAAATTTGCGAAAACTATACATTTGCAAAGCGAAAAGTTAGGCTCGCGAAACTTACAACTGTAAGTCGCTTTATGGAAAACTACGAAGTAGCAGAACTGGACGTCAAAACAACAAGTTTTTGTTTTAAGATATGAAATGAGCTGTTTATCAATAGTATTGTGACCCACGACAGGGATTCCCGGGATTCAAGAGTTGCTTTTAGCTGGAGGTAAAACTCTGTTTATAGGGACCACATATAGGAAGCTAGCCAACAATTGTACGGTCGAAAAGTCGCTTCAGATAACAATCACTTAAACGAAATGAATATAACTGTATTATAGCCATTAACAAGAGTAAACTTTAAAGTAATTATAAGTTAAATTTGCTTCGAGTTATTTCCGTGTGGGTGAGTCCCTATTCCAATTAGGTCGAGCGTCCATAACAAGTCAGATGCCTCGACTACTGCACAGTATTCGTCTGCAGACCCTTACTTCGGTTTATATTTACCTACTGAAAATAGCTCGCCTCCTTCCTAGCTCTCCTAAAGAAAACGCAGTTAAAGTTAACGGTTTAAAGTGTAAAGTTAATGACAATGTCGGAGACGAAAGATCAGTATACAGATAACCTGCGGGGGAACAGTAATCTTTGCTTTGTATTCGATCAAGTGTTATTTTGCTCCCGGCTGGAGGAAGCGCCTAAATATAGAAGAAAACGATGCGTTTGTCGAACGGTTTGCTTGGAGCCTGTTCAAAAATACGTCACGATGGTTGGATAGCGTTTCACAGTGACCCGTTTTGTGGTGCATACTACCGAATCTATTTTTGAATTCTGAGCTCTTCAAAGTAAAGCCTTGCAAGGACTCCCTTCTCCTGCTCTGCACCACCAAAACCTGCAACTTTCACGCCGTTTTCCCAGACTTTCATCATAACATTCAATGCGAATGAACAGTTCCTTAACAAACCTGATCAATACCAGATTAAGGTCGTATTGTGAAACGTGAAACACGAAAAAGATGATACTTATAAGCTGCAAATACAATCAACTATGAAAGTATAATGCTGCATCATCTGCACAGAACATAATAACCATCACGAGTTAAGCTGTGCTAACAGTTTTGATACATATTAAGCTGAATTCAACTAGATTTACAGGCTGTAATCAGATTTAGGGGAGTGAATACTACTCGTTGATCACTGTTGCCTTCGTGTTACTTCGGCTGCAGTAAAACGGAATCTATTTTCAGTTTGAGAAATGTAATGCAGTCGAGTTATGAAAGTAGATTGTAAACTTGAACCACCCGAGTTAAATAAAGTTTAGGGTGGGTTAAGAATCTACGTAGGCCGCTATATATGGTATGTACAGCAAGGGAACGGTTCCATTGGTTGGCAGAAAAACGCACAAGGGGCTGCTGGTTCGCTAAAGTTAGAAACAGTATAAAAGGCTACGCGTACCTGGACATCTTCGCCCAGTCTCGTTCTTTGCTTTTAGTCGAACAGGCCCTTTCTTGAACACTTAACAATGGTGAGCACATCTTCCACTGGATATTCTATTTAAAACTTCCATTCTACACTATTCGACATTCTGCAAAATTTAAACTTCATTTGTTAAGAAACCGAATTCAAAATGTTTGAATTTTCTTGGACTTTCTAAAACGATGTCCTGTTTTATAGGGTGACATTGAAAAGAAGAAGAAGAAGAAGAAGAAGGAGGAAGAACCCGCAGCTGCCCCAGCTGCCGCACCCGAGCCTGCCGCACCCGCACCGGTAATAGCCTCTAAATCCAATTAAAGTTAACTCCATCAAGATTCCGAAACGCTTATTAATTTTATAGCTGAGTTAATTCGTAACTCTTAACAGCTCCTTTAAAAGCTTCCAAGTCCTACCGCTAGGGCGGTCTTTACGGACTTCCAAATGGATGTAGTACCTAGTTCTACAGATCTCCGCTAGATGGCTATGTTAAACGCGGTAATCTGTCTACCTAGGCTCCCGCGACCGAGTCTGTCAAGAAGGCCTCTTCCGGTGGATCCAAGAAGGCTGTCAAGCGAACTGGAAGCAATGTGTTCTCCATGTTCAGCCAGCGCCAAGTTCAGGAATTCAAGGAAGGATTCCAGCTCATGGACCACGACAAGGACGGCATCCTCGGCAAGAACGACCTGCGCGCCACCTATGACGAACTGGGCCGCATTGCCTCTGAGAAGGAGCTCGATGAGATGCTCAACGATGCCCCGGGACCCATCAACTTCACAATGCTTCTCACCATGTTCGCCGAGAGGCAATCTGGAGGTTAAAAACGAAACACCCTTTCCATTTGAATTAAAATTTAACGGTCGCAGCGGATGGTTAAATGAGCGTTGCTGTTGATAGGTTCTGATGATGATGAGGTTGTCATCAACGCCTTCAAGTCCTTCGACGAGGGAGATGGTCACATCGACAGCGAGAAGCTTCGCCACGCCCTGATGACCTGGGGTGACAAGTTCAGCACCAAGGAGGTCGATGATGCCTACGAATGTATGGTCATCGACGGCCAGGGCCACATTGACACTCAGAAGCTGATCGAGATGCTCACAGCCAGCCCTGCTGAAGAAGAGGAAGGAGCTGAAGCTGCTGCTTAAATCTCTTTCCCTCCATAAACCAACAAATTTCAGTGTTTTGGTAAGTAGCGTTCCGTTACACGGTACAACCAATCAAATTCAAAGTAGACCAAGCCCCTCCCACTTTAGCGCCTCAGGCGATTTAGCTCCAATTTAAATTAGTTCTCACTCGTTAAGATCTCCTGTTTAACTTTAATTTTCGTGGCTTATCACGGGTTACTGACTCTTTGCTTCTGCTTTTGTGTGTGCAGAAATTCAATGAAGACCTATTGAAGACTACAAAGAACAGCCGGGGACACCGACATCTTGTTTTGCGGCCAAGAAAACTAAAAATAAAATAAAAAATTCTTCTCCCTTGAATAGCCTTTTTTTCTTTCGCTTTCTTTCTATCTTTCACTCTATCTATTATTTCTTTCTGCCTATTCTTCTTCTGAAAAAAACTACAAATTATTTTCTGTCTTTGGAATGATGTGAGTAGAATACATTTGTCACTTAACGGTGCACAAGCCTTTACGGACATCAATAAATGAGAGAAAATCACAAGGGGATGTTAATCTGTATTCCGTAGCATATCTGGGCATCTAAATGCAAATGAGTAAATTACAAGAACGAGATCAATATATCTTTCATCTACAAATAGCAATATAAAAGATACATATAGAATAATGTATGAAATATATATATACTATACAGTAATAGAAATGTACAATACATAATGACGGCATCTACAATGTTATAATACTATCTGATATATAATATGCAAAAACGCAAAATAAAGTATACGTAAAGTGAAGTCATAAGTTAAAAATGAGTAGTAAAAAGACAGGAAGAGCTGTATAGAACTTGTAAGCAGTGTTGTAAACTTCCTACACACTAAGTCATATTTATTGTTAATGGCATTACAGTATTGAATTTATTTTGCGCAAACAAATCTCCGGAATCAGTTTGCCAATTCGCTGGCAGATGGCACAATCCGTACCATAATAAGTGACGAAGGCGCTTCGGAATTCATCATTTAATTATAGACCGTAGATACTCCGTATCACGGCCTATTTATCGTTCACTCGACTTTCAGAAGGTTTTAGTTTTCTTTCAGCCGAAAAATGGTTTTAAGCTGGTTTTGCGACGAAAAAATGCAGACGTTTCCCTCAAAGGACAGTTGACAAAATTCTGACACTGCCGTGGTTTGAGCTCCCAACCTATGGAATTTTAGTCCGGCACGTTACCTCCTCGGCTGTGAACGAATGTTAAATATATGTATCTTCTTCTACTAATCAAAAGGCATAATGGCAATCATTATAATGATTGATAGATTTTACGATGGCACATACTATGATCTATTAAAATACTAATATTTATAAGATAGGCTGGTTTGCGTGAAAACGCTGGGAATTTCGTGAATGAACTTAAAAGCACGGCCGAAACTCCCAACGGACGGGTGTGGCGAGCTGACACAGGCCCAGCCGAAGGCCGGGCCCTTGTGATACTGTGTGCAATTTTAGGCCCGCAAACTACGAAACTAGGCCCGGCATTGCACAGGAGAGGCGAGTTTCGGCCCTGCTTAAAAGTAACTTTTAGTCTTATTGTAGTTGATGGCCGCGGGTTGCCGCTAGGGGTTTAGCCATGCCCTTCATGTGAACAGTTGTTGAATTCAACTTTCTTGTTCTTCTAATTGAAAGGCAACAATTGAACATTGAACATTTGAACAAACAAATGAGAATTTGCTTTGCTTAAAACTGTTTTTCATTTTGTGACTCGTTCTTGAGAGACAGCCGTATGGAGCATCACGTCATAATGCATAAGCAACTTGCTCGTTGTCTCCATCGTTTACCAGCGTGGAGACATATTGTTCACTTTTTTCCACTCCACGTTTTTTTCTTCTCTTTTTCTCCCGTTTTTCTTTCCACCTTCCAAATTCCCTATCTGTTTCTATGTTAAATCGTTTGTCCTATCTCTTTACATGGGAGCCAAACAAGTCCGGGCATGCCCGGCCATAGTGACCATCTATGACGTCACCATGACTCAATGACTCACCATGACTAATTGCGTCATCGCATGACTCAACTTCATATCTATGTGTCGTATATGTCTCGACTCAACTTTTGACGCTCTTTTCAATGGCGGTCGACTCAACTGCGTACCCACGTGACGGATATGAGTCGACTCGACATTTTGCCCTCTTTTCAATTGCAATTTTTCCAGCTAATAAATAGTTTTAGAGTCATCATCATTCGATTGCTACTAACAAACACACATAGAAAATAACAAACACACTTCAGTCACTGAACATCATTTAAATGGAATCTAAAGTAAAGTTACCTAAAACTAACTACTGGGAAAGAGTTTAAAATCGCGAACACAAAAACTGAATTAAATTATAGCTACATAAGTACTGTACTGTGGTGCAGAAAAGAAAGCAATGGAGACAAACGTTTCCTCGGTGAGGGTAGTATTGTACTATGTTTGATACCCGGAATTTGTTTCCTGTCTTCCGGCGCTGGGCCTTTGGCTGTTCACTCGATTCATAAACAATCAGTGATTAACAGTTCTGATTTGACATTACGATAATTAAAAAAAAACACCATGAATCAGATACGAGCGTGTTTTATTGATTTAAAGAAAAAGTCAGAGCCATCAAAGTATCTACGGTCCATATACTGCCCCAGCATTGGGCGGGTTTCGATGTTTTCAGTTCGCGTTCTGTCTTGAAGTTTTAGAATTTTTTTTGAGTCAATGTCTAAATTCGCTTCTTTATTCTTATTACCAATGATATCGAACATAGGAGATGCCCTCATGCCCTTGCATGCTTGCCCCGGATTCGGACCTAGCTATTCCTTGGACTTGATTTAGTTTTGCGGATTTGTACCTCGGCTAGGCACTGCACTTGAGGTGGCCAGAGCAGGCGTTCCCTGTTCGTACGGTCACCGCAGACCTTGTGAATCTCGGGTTACGGGTCTCAAGCGCAGCTTTAGTTTAGTTTATTTTGGATTATTTTTTTTTTAATTTTTAAAATTTAGTATGTAGTGGTATCGGTAGTTTTATTTCTTTGAATACATTGTTCTATGTATCTTTTATGTTATATTGTTATATCGATACGTAAGGCTGATAAAAGTAGAAGCCAGTGTAGCTGCGTGCTAAGCGCGCACTTTAATACAAGCTATTGTCTTGTTCACTTCCGTCTGTCTCTGCCGATACAACGGCTTTTAAAATGTTTAAATAATTATTTAAAGAAAAATAAGATGCTCAGTTACGTTTCATGTGTAGTTCACATTTCTGCCGCTAGGGAGCGCTAGATATGAAAAAACAGACGTAGTTTATTTGTAAGGGCATTTGTTTTTATTTGCGCAAGACTGTCAGAAGTCTCATTGGCAAAATCTGGCTGTTCCCAGCTAGCTGCTGAAGGTCAATAGTTTCTTAAAATCTTAATTTTAAGCCAAGTAATACAACAATATTATGTTAGATTTAATGGAATCATCTTTCTTCTATATCCAGGATTTGCATTGGTGGTTCGTCAGAGAAGAGCTCACTGTTTGCTTGTTAAGGGAACTGGAAGGAACAAGAAAAACGTGAAGGAAAGGATTGAGAAGATGGCGGATGTCAAAGCTTTGGAACATCCAACTCTGAAGGTTTCATAGCCCTTCCTTGCAGTTGCGTGAGTGTAGCGTAGTCTGATAATGATCATCTCGTGTCGTCAATCTAGGTCCCTTACGAAGTCTTGAATAAAAGGTTCCGCGCTGGACAGAAAACCATAGACCGTGAAGTCTCGCACGTGCAGTCATCGCTGACGGAACTCGAACGCAACTTGTCCCGCAGCCCCGCCAAGGTTGACCAGATCTGCAGTCTTATAGGAGCTACAGTAGAAAAACTGCAGACGATGAAGCGCAAGGTACTTTCTTGGAAATTATTCGTGAATGTTTTAGTCTGACTTGCGTTTCATTCAAGGTTGAAGAAGCAGTTTCTGACGAGCTCGAAGCAGCGCAGACGTGCAAAAAGCGGGTGGAGCATCTGAAGATTGGGTGCATGAACCTCTGCCCCGAGACCGAGCTTATTCAGACGCAATGGAAGAAGACACGAGTGGAACGTTTTCTGGTTGAACATTTGCTCAGGGCTGGCCATTACAGCACAGGTAGCGTGATAGTCCCTCGTCGTCGAAACCTTTTCTAACCCGTTTGAACGTCCGCAGCCATGAAACTCGTACAGCAGAACACAGAGCTCTCCGACTTGACCAACCTGGATGTGTTCACCATAGCCCACGGTGTTGAGAACAGTCTTGCCCAGCACCAAACGCAAGCCACGCTGGCCTGGGTCCATGATCACAAGAGCAAATTACGCAAGTTGAAGTCGACCCTGGAATTCCATCTAAGGCAGCAGGAGTTTGTCGAGCTGATCAAGGCCGACATGCGCATGGACGCCGTCAAGCACGCTCGCAAGTATCTCACCACCATGGAAGATGTGCCGTGGGAAGAAGTGCAGCACTGCATGGCCCTTTTGGCCTTCCCTGTTGATACTGGTAAATTAAATAACTAATTAAAAAAAATTAATTATACAAATTTTTCCAAACAGAAATATCTCCATATAAGGAATTGTTGGATGACAGCCGCTGGGATGCCTTGGTCCAGGAATTCCGCCAGGAAAACTTCCGTTTGTATCAGCTGGCTTCACTCTCCGTCTTGGCCGTCGCTTTGCAGGCGGGGCTGTCGGCCATGAAAACACCGTACATATTCTTATTGCTAAATCCATTAAACTGTTACCACTTAATGCTAATTAAATATTATCGCCATTTAGGTTAATCGTATTACAAGACGTGTTTGATCTAAAGAAAAAAAATGGAAATTGAAATTGATAATGTTGTTAGGCAATGCTATCGACCGGTGGGTCAACGTAATCCGGACTGTCCCGTGTGTCAGGATCCGCTGAATGAGCTGGCCTTGGCATTGCCGCACGCACATTGCTCCCAGTCACGGCTCATTTGTCGTTTAACGGGTCTTCCCCTCAACGAGCACAATATACCCATGATGCTACCCAATGGCTACGTTTACGGCGAGCAGGTATCAGTAGCCAACGAGCCGAGTTTGTACATTCGATAGATAAGAGTCTCCCTTTACGCTTGACATAGGGATAGGGTTCTCGTTTGTTGGCTTGTCGGTTAATTTAAGGTGAAGCTACATGTTAGGTTCCAGGTTTTTGCTATGAAGGAAACGAGGGTTAAGTTTAATTAAACAGTGATTTACGCTTAATTTAAACAGTCGTTGAATTTCTCCCAAATCGAATGGTAAAACTTTACGAAAACGAAAATCTAATCTATTAGCAGTTATTGGTTATAATATTTCTCTTAATGTTATTTGACGTTGTCTATCCGTCTATCTATCTATCTATCTACCCATCTATCTATCTGTGTATCTACCCATCTATCTTTCTGTCTGTCTATCTATCTATCTATCTTTCTGTCTGTCTATCTATCCATCTCTCTGTCTATCCATCTATCTATCAACCTATCTATCTGTCTGTCCATCTGTCTGTCCATCTGTCTATCTATCTACCTGTCAATCTTTCTGTCTGTCTATCTATCTATCTGTATCTATCCATCTATCCATCTATCTACCTATCTGTCTGTCTATCTAACTGTCTATCTATCTGTCTGTCTATCTATCTGTCTGTCTATCTATCTGTCTATCTATCTGTCTATCTATCTGTCTGTCTATCCATCCATCTATCTACCTATCTATCTATCTGTCTGTCTATCTATCTATCTATATGGCAGGGGTTTAATCGAATTTTCCTGCTCTAAATTAATTGGTCCCCCCCTGCCGTTTTTAACTCGGTTCAGTTTGTAAGAGTTAATGATCTGTTTGATGTTACTTTGCCTTATAGGGCCTGCGAGCCATGGCTACAGCCAATAATGGGACCCTAACTTGCCCTCGGACTAAGGAGACGTTTGCCTTTAAGGACGCTGAGAAAGTTTTTATCATGTGATGGCACACAAAGAATCGTTCAGGGTTTTAAAGAAAAAGGGCGCGAAAACAATGAATAAATAAACAACTTTGTCGGAATTTCCCTGTTGAAAATCGGTGAGGAAAAAGCAAATAACAACACGTCGTAAGATTTGTCGTAATGTTGATATCGGGTCGTACGTAAGTCGTGTCGTAAGAGAGAAAGCAAGTCGACAAAGCGAGTATTGATTGGCTTGCAGACAAGTCGTTTTGTTGTCTGAAAAGCTAGTCGGGAATTGGATGCAATCCTAATAGGTTGTCGGGGTCTCGGCTGTAAGAGAAAAGCCCTCGGATGTTGAACACTGCTACCGAACATGCTATTCTCTTGCTAGTAATGCCAAACTGGGTAGATTCTTAAAGTTGGGTTTCCCGTCTTTTTTTGTTGTTGTGGTTGTTGGAAAAGTTTGTATAATTTGAATAGTTTGAAGTAGAATTTACGATTTTTCTGTTGTTGACCAGTTATGCGACTTTCAAGTCGACTTTGATGTGGGGACGGAGAAAAGTCGACTTGGGTTTACGTATTCCTTTTTTTGAAATGTTGAGTTTCCCTTTGAATTTGAACCACTTATTTTACCTATTTTAATTAGATAGTTTAATTATTATGAAATTATTGAAAAAAATGCGTTCAAATTAAAAATAATTAACGAATCAATCTGTTAAGAATAGAATTATATATCAAGAAATCGCTATCGTTAATGCTAGTATTTCCAATACGGTAGATTAATTGATAGCGCCACCTAGCGGTAGTTTAATCAACTAACCGTTGAGCGGAATTTAAAGATAACCAAGAGGTTTCCTGTACATAACTTGAACCTGGTGCGAGGAATAACATTTCATTAACAAATTACTGAAATGGGGCTATTTGGGGCTTAAGATGCCAAGGGTTATAGTAATTTTATGAATCGTTTTCTCGGCAATTCAGGCGGGGGGTTTTTGTGAATGACGTGACATTTAGCCGGGCATTAAGTGGTCATTGAGCGTTGAAAAATAGCGTCGTATTGCGGTGAAAGTTTGGCTGGGCGGTGAAACTAGTGCGTCTGCGCAGCCCTTACCGAAGACGGACTCTTCAAAAGAGAAGCTGGACGTGCATCAAGTGCCCAGTTCCCCATACAGAAGCCAACGAGCAACATTCAAAAACCCGACATTTGTCGACTATTCTAACGGTTTCCAATTGACAAGGTAAAACGTCATTCACAGAGTTGCATCTAAACCAGCTTTTCGTAATGAGTTGTTTAATTAGTTTTGCGTGTATAAAGTTAACTTGGATTAAAGTTAGTTTGATCATTTTGAATCTTGACTTTTGATTGGTTAGAGCAGGAAAGAATGGAACGGATTGTTATCTGGCAGAATGCTTGTTAAACGCTTGTTTGAAAACTAGTATCGTGTATAGGAGAAAAAGTGTTTAAATGGGAAGTCGATATCAAAGACGATTTCGACCGTGTGCAAGTTGTATTGTTCTTTGGCGTGGTGTCGTATATGTAGAAGCGAAAGGGGACACCTTGTGTGTGTGTTTCTCATATGGGCTAATTACCAGCGCCGCACTTTCTAATGGAATATGTTAATTAGATTGGCCATTGTTTTGCACTACCCGCAATTCATATAAAGCTCAGCTGTCTTGGCTCTTGGCCAAATCTCAAGTATGATTTCATCTTTGGTTTAATTAGTTATAACTTAGATTAAACCTATTAACTTTGAATATTGAAATTCCCGATTCGGTTCGCGTTGTTAGATTTTTTTAAATATAATTTTCACCCGTGATGCGGGTGTATGGGTCCGGTTTTGCCGACTCTGCTGCAGGCTTTGTCGTGTTGAATCCGAAATCAGACGCAGTTTGATGTTGTATCAAAAGTCGAGTAGAGGTCAACTTTGAGTTGGGTTGAATTAAGACTAGCTAAAATAGGTTGAAACTTTTTAAGAAGATTTATAAAGAGTCCGTTAGTTGTGTTATGTTGTCGTGTCGTGTCGTGTAGGGAAAGATAACTTGTTGGCGGTTGTTGGGTTATACTCAGATTTATTACAATTTTACTTGAGGTGGAGTCAGCATGCTTTTGTTCCATGTCGACTTTTTAGGTTGACCCGACTTTATGTCGGATTCACGAACATTTGGCCGCCGTAGTCCCTTTTGATCGCTTTAGGTCGAGTCGATTAGGAGTTGTCTTTTGGTAAACTTAGTGGTAAGGAACGTGGTAGTCATGGACTTGTCGTGTCGCGTCGGAAAAGGTGGTTTGTTGACGGCTGTTGAATTTTTGTGGACTTATTTGTTACAACTTCAGTTAAGTTGGAGTCGGCATGCTTGGGTCCACGTTCGACATGACTTCATGTCGCATTTGCGAACATGGCCGCCGAAGTTGCCTGTTGATCACTTCAAGTTGAGTCGGTTAAAACTTGTCTTTTGGTCAACTTAATAGTGAAGAATCCGGTATTCATGTAATTATCGTGTTGTGTTTCTGTCACGTGTCGTAGAAGGCAGTTGGTTGTCGGTTGTTGAGTTTCAGTCGACTGTTACTATCTGAACTGGTTTACGTTGGCCCGTGTCGACTTTCGACTCGAGACGACTTTATGTCGGATTTACGAACATGACCGCCGTAGTTGCCTTCTGATCACTTCAAGTCGAGTAGGTGAAAACTTGTCTTTTGGTCAACTTAATGGTAAAGAGTCCGATATTCATGTCATTGTCATGTTGTGTTCGTGTCATGTCGTGACAAAGAAGGCATTTGTTGACGATTGTTGAGTTTCAGTCGAGGTTTTAGGCGACTTTTATTACAGTTTTAGTTGAGTTGAACCGGCGATTTACTGTGGCTAATGTACGACTTTCAGGCTCAACGCGATTTTAGTATTTGATTCACAAACTTTGTCGCTGCTGTGTTGCTTTTTTATCCCTCTAGGTCGAGTCGAGTTAAGGTTGCATTTTAGTCAACTGAATGCTTAATTTTTTAGTTGGTGTTTTTATAACTTACTGAAATATAAATTTGCTAATTCAAAATATAATTAGTTTATAAGCATTAAACTTATCTTCTTATAACATATGTATGTTAAGTTTGATGACATTAGTCGCCATTGATTAAACATAAATTTTTAAATGTTGAACCTCGTGTGGCTTCATAATTTAACAAAAAAACAAGTGAAAATTCGACATGCACTAATTAAAGCAAATGTCAGTAATCTCGGGTAAAAGTTAATTAAATTAGCGTGTGTAACATATTTCTATTCACATGAATTATTGAAAAAAGGATTGTGCAAAATTATTCCAATATGTGAGGTATGTTACCTTAATTGGCTCGCGGTTGCAAGGTACACAGCTTTGCCAGGTGTTTCTGTTTAATTAAGTTTTCTTATGTTCGTTGGATGAAGCAAGGTAACATAATAAGAGCCAGAACTTGCTCATTTAGTTTCAGTTTCTACATCTGGAATGTAATTAAAATTAACGTGATACACTTAGCGGTTCGTGACCTCTCGATCGATCGAACGGTACTCAACCATCGATAGACAAATTAATACGTATTAAAGATATTCGTATTGTGGTAAAATAATTATAGTTAAATGATTATTTTTATAAAATATATACCATGGCCGAATAACTGAAATACATTAAAAAATGTAGCGTTACTTTAAATATAATTGTATCGTTAATTTTATTGTAATCTTCCAATTATTACCTAAAGAAAATAAAATAAAATTGTTAATTACAGTGAAGTTAAACAACAATACTGAAGAGTACAATTTAATATGAGTTTAATTTGATTGCAAATAAAATCGCATTGTATTTTTTCTTACTTGAAAAATAAACCAACTCGATGATATTTAAATTAGCACGGGAACTTAAACATCCATAATTAATGTTAAAAAAGGAAAAAAAAGATTAATTTAAAAAGATCAAAAGACGCGCGCTTTACATTTGTGCGCGGGGTGCCGTTTAGGGTCATCCCTCCGAATCTCGTTCCGTAACGGACGCTCACGCACGGCAGAGATTTGAATTGACTGCGCGCTGCCATTGGAAGCGCATGTTGTGACTTCGCAGTGTTTCTTGGCCTCGCTTTTTATTATCAATTTAACCGGCTAAAAAGGCAGGGGAAACGTAACAAAACACCAGGGCAGAAACAGAGAAAAATCCGAGTGTAAAAAATGAACGCCGCGTCAAAGTTTGCTTTATGGGAGCTGCTAATGGAAAATTTAATTGACTTAGTGCAAGGGCAACAGGCGTCTCTCTCTCAACCTGGGATTTTCACGGCCAGATAAAGTGGACGTCATCAACAGGGGATCACGGAGGATATTAAGGTAATTAGTTTTTTTTAACGGGCCAACTTGATCGAACTTGTGTAACTTTTATGAAACTTGTGAGTTAATTATTGATTAATATTGATTTCTAGCAAAGTCTTTACGGGTTGTGATTATCGAGCATTGCATTTGGAATGATAATTTATCAAATTATCTTGAATTGGATACGGAATTGGGTTTTTAAAAATTGATGATATGTTTCAAACTATCGATTTGAACGTCCGAATCGACTTAGTTTATATAGGGTTCTAGGATTCATAGGTTCTGTTCATGGAAGAATGACCTCATTGAGTCATTCAAGAGTCATGACGTATAACTGTAAACAGACGACGCCAGCTTCTGGTTTGGAAAGGTGAACAACTGTCGATTGGTTTCGCAATCTGGCAAACACAAGAATGAAAGCTAGAATGTGTTTTTATAACTAGTTTTAAAACGTAGTTATAGAAAATCCTGTAAGAACCTGTTTTTCGTAACAATCCTATTTATTATGACTATAAGTTGGATTTTGCCGAGATGACTTTAGCCTCGACAAGATGACGATTATGGCTTCGGAAAATTGAATTGGCTTTTTTTAAGTGTGATATTTCAACGCCAATAGACTTATCATTCGAAAGCGATTGATTCGCTGGAGTTTGGATAGAACGAGCGTGAGAAACTGGATAAAACGATACGTCACTCAGTACTAATTCGCAATGACTCGAGTAGACGAAGCGAGGTCAAAAGCACAAGACCCGTCATATATTATCACTACAAGAACGATATGGCTGACCTGTTTTCTTCACACATGTACATATATTACATGTCTGAGTAATTGAATAATGTTAATTATATTTAACCAACTTATAGTTAACTCGTTAAAATCCGAGTTTTACCGTAAGTGACGGCAGGTTTTTAGCCTATGGTATATTTTGCTAATCGGATAATAGCAATACCATTTGATTGTCATTGACTATGATTGTATAAAGTTTAATGTGGTTGCAGTAGGTTTCCTTATATGGTTTTATGATGATGATGATTCTTATTCATCTTGGCTTCACATAGATACATATCTAACCGTCTGTAGATTATTTCCAGTTCTATAAGAATGGCAATAATTCTTCAAATGAAAATAACTCCTACAATTCACACAATGTACCTCGTATAGAATTCCTATTTATGTTATATTAGTCCAGGGGATTCCATGTATCGCAACGATCTCTATATCAAGGGGATTCGCAATGACTCGCGTGGGGATTTTCGGGGGAAAAAAGAAGGTACGACGGCCCAAAAATCGATTCGGTGTCAGAAAATCATGAAGAATAACAGCCGGTGTAGCAACGTTAGTTTCTAATGGGATTTTTAAGAGATATTGCCCCATCCTCCTTGCAAGTGATGATAACGTGAAAAATTATTCATTAGCACCCCGAAGCCTGTGGTCGCTATAGCAACCTAACTACTATCGTCATAAATTCTTCTTGCCAGGAGATCCTCATAACGAGGCGCCATTTGTTTCCCATAGATAGGAAAGAAAACAGAGGCACGGGAGACTAAAAATCCAACATGGTGCTGCATGGCCTCCGCCGTCTTCCAGAATAGCTTTTCCCTCTTGTTTAGCCACTCGTCATTATTAATCTCTTTTAGTGAGCCAATTGCAGTGTTGTTACAACTGTATTGAGGCTCCAAATAATTAAACTGCGGCCTTGAAAATTAAGTAGAGTTAGAGCTCAGCGCTACAACTGCCCAGGCTTTGGGCGGGCTTTTTTCAAATCGAGTGCAGTGACCGTTACTTTTATTTTATTTATTTATTTAATTCAAATTACAGGGCAATCGTGACCGTTACTGCGACGAGAAAGACTGCAGCAAAGTAAGCAGATCGTCCTTTTAATTCAATTTCAAAATGCACTGGGGTACAGTTTGAACTCTTCACATTCAAATTCTAAGATCCGCTTACAGAATTGAAATGGGCAGCTTAAAACGCGAGAAGGTTCTGGCTAACTGAATGTGAAAGTAGCCTGAGGCTTCAACTGCCCGGACTTTGGGCGGGCCGTTCAGATTTGGATGCAGTGACCGTTACTGCTGCAGTAGAGAGACTGTACGAGCAAAGTTAATTTCGACCTTTTACTGACACGGAAAAGTCTGCTCTTACTTTATCATTGATTGCGGAGTTCACGGGGTACAGTTCGGACTTACTCTCAAATTCGAACCAGTTACAGAACTGAAACCTTGATTATATAGTCAAAAGCATGTACAGCTTTACCACGTGAAACAATTCCCATATACCACTAGATACCCATACAACAATAGCTTTCGAGGTCACGACTGCCCGAACTTTGGGCGTGCTGTTACAAATTTGAATGCACTGACCGTTACCGCAGCGGTGAGACTGTACGATTCCAGTTTCAAAGTTGATTATGTAGTCACACCTGCTGACAATCATCTTTCAAGTTGATGTCGGATGTGCTGACGGTACAGTTTAGACTTTTCATAATCAAACCATCACTGTAGTCAGACAATGGACAGCTTTATGAATTTAATAGTAGAGCCATAGCCTAAGGCTACAACTGCCCCAGCTTTGGGCGAGCTCTTGCAAATTTAGAATGCAGCGGAGAGACGGCACGACTTGGGCTCAAAGTTCATTTCAGGTACATTTGCTGGCACAGGTCTTCTATAATTTGATTTCGGGGTGCACACAGTACAGTTTGGACTTTTCATAATCAAACTTGTAGTTATTACAGAAGTGGAACTACATGTGAAGAATCCTTACTATATACCAACCAGAACTTGAAATACTCTGTGAATTATAAAGCCGAAACGTAGCCTGAATGCTATGCGGTTCTTGAGCGGGATTGTTCGAATTCTAATTTGAATGAAGTGATGATAGCTGCAGTGCATAACTGCAAACTGACTCTTTTTAAACTTAATTGCACGGTAGCGTATAGACTAAAGTTGGCTTGGCTTCGGATTGCTGTATACTTTATGAATTCAAACTTGTGACCGTTACGGAATAAAAGCAGATTTGAACATGGGCAGATTTACTGCCCGAATTTTGGACGGAGCCTTTTTTTTTAATTTAGACCAGATTTGACGGTTACATGCTATACGGAGCGCGGCTGAAAACACGCGGGGAAAGAGGGGGAAAAGGAAAAGTAAACTTCAATCTCGGACAGTTTTGACATGTGAACGACTCTTTTACAGACTCTTAACTGTCTTTTTCTTCCTCCGAGCAGTAGACAGAGTGGCGTTTGAAAAAATAAATAAAATGGAGAACGTCCAGTCAAAATAAACCGGGCCAAGTAAAAACTGCGGAGTGAAAAATCGACTGTTGGGATGTCGCGTCGCGTGTGCTACGCGACGAAACTGTTACGACGTTTCTCCCAACCAACTGGCAATGGAATTCCGGCGGAGGGGGGGACGATACAACCCCATATCGCCGTAGACGAATTTTCTCGGGAATTAGTTGGACAAATACTTCCTTGGGGGTACAGGAGGACGGGAATACCGAGAATTTGTTGGTGGCCTTTCAATTGGTACAGAGTGGGGAATCGTGTCTCTCAATGGCGCAAATAAATAATGGAAGATAACTCCAATTCCCTCTTCTTCTCTTTCCTCTTGGCATCTCGTATTCAAGGCCCAAGTTATTATTGCTCTCCTCCTCCCCCACGTTCGTGGACAGCGGTTGTTCTTTGTGTGTATAAAATAAAGACGCAAGACCAATATTTGTCTCGCTTGCTTCCCGACGGTAGACGCGCGCCCAGTTTCTGACGACCAGATTGGACAAAAAGTAAGGGGGAGGGGGGCTCTTTTCCCTATAAACCAATCTTTCCCCTTAACTTGGTAGAACTTCTGCATCTTGATTTAGATTCTTTGGATTATTTTTGCACAGATTTCTCTTGTGGTATATAGCGAAAGAAACATTTGATGACTTGGGAAAATAGAATACAGAATTTATCGTCTGCACAGCATGCGAGAGTAGATCCAAAAGGATCTTGCGGCTGAAGTTCGGTTTTGTCCTTCATTGGACCCGAGCCGGCTGGAAACATAATTTTGGACGCTTGTTGCTTGCAATGTTTATTAAGCAGGTTGCATCAGAGCGGCGCCTCCGTGTGTACCGTCTAAACGATTTCCGTCTAGCCATTAATTTTTATTCCGTCCTGCATAGCTGTCAATCAGGTGTTCACCCGTGCCCCGCTGTAAAACTCGTGTTAAGTGTTACGAGACGGGTGAGGTTACCTGATGAAATTTTCTGGATTATTCCCGTCGTTGGTTTAACTTGAAGCGCGTTGGCCCTGTTGTGTGGTGCAGCTATCAGAAGCAATTTTCCTATATTCATCTCCTTTCGCATGCACCTCTGCAGATGTTAGGGGAATGTAAAAGCGTAGGTTTAGGTTTCATGAAAGGGCCTGTTAAATGGCGCGGAATTGGAAGTACACTGTCTACTCCGGTTATGTAAGAGCGCCAACGACTAATGTTAATGGAACGAAAGCTGTAAGAAGACTATTGGACTTGATATGTGTGCGTCTTGGAAAACGAGGCTTTTTATGGATGGTGAGGCTATACTTCCGTCGCCATGTTGAACGACCTCTGCTCTCGCCTCGTTTCCATAGACGCACCAGCTGAATTATTTATCCTTCCCCTTTTAATGTGGTCTGTAACCCACCGAATCGAAATCAGCACATTCATCGGATGGGTTACACTTCCTCGATTGCTGACCGCAACTAAAAGATTCTTTCGACAGCAGTGCTCGGTGGTAGTGTACATAACTTCAGTTCAAGAAAGAAGCCCGTCTAGCGATGCTTTTCGATGATTAGCTGTATTAGATCACAATCTACTATCTAATTATTCTGTTCTATGTACACCGTAAGGCACAGGTCCAAACCGCACTTCGAGTCTGTGTGTTAATACCGACGAACAGTTCCTTTTCTGGGCTTTCTGAAAAGACGACCAAAAGAAGAGAGGACGAAAACCAAAGCGAAAAAAAAATGTCTCTGGAAGAAGGTGAAAACTGGAACACAACCGATGATTTAATCTACCACCCAGCAGTGCAAGCCAAGTTCGGTATTCTGTACGCGATCATCTTCGGTGTGGGTCTGGTGGGCAACATACTCGTCTGCTACGTCGTCTGCACCAACAAAGCCATGCAGACAGTGACCAACGTCTTTATCGCTAACTTGGCTCTCTCCGACATACTCCTGTGCGTACTGGCTGTCCCTTTCACTCCGCTCTACTTCTTTCTTCACAAATGGATCTTTGGTCATCTGCTTTGTCACTTGGTAGCCTACTCGCAAGGCACGTCCGTCTACGTGTCCACTTTTACGCTCACTTCGATTGCCATTGACCGCTTTTTCGTCATCCTCTACCCGTTTCGACCCCGGATGAAGATGACCACGTGCATCTGCATCGTCTGCTGCATCTGGCTGTTTGCGCTCGTCGCAACGCTCCCTTACGGAGTCTTCATGAACCTCACCAAGGCGGAGAACGTAACCTACTGCGAAGAGAAATGGCCATCGGATGTTCATCGCCAGGTGTTTGGCACGGTGACGACTGTTATGCAGTTCGTAGTCCCTTTCCTCATCATCATGTTTGCTTACACTAAGGTAACCAAAGCCTCTTTTTTTGGTGTACTGTACTGGTTTTGCACACTTTACGGCGTATGTATTATATAGCGTGAAATTTACACAATGACTTTAAGTCTCACGGTGACCTAATTAGCCGTCCAGGGAAACCTTTAGTTCATTAGCAAAGTAGGAGAGGTAGGATTCAGAGTATTGATTGAAACTGGATCGACATCGTTAAAGTTTGCCTATTCATGGCGTCACTGTCCATTACAGGAGGATCGTATGTCATTTTCGTTCATCAAGAATGCAGCGTGATGGTTTTTTCCCCTCTTCTTCCTTCTTTTTCTTTGCTTCATCTCTCTGCCATTCCCCCCTCAGCTTCGTGATGTTAGTTTTACGTCTCCCGGCCAACATTCATCGCTTAATTGCCATCATTGAAGCCAGGTTATTTGATTTGTAGCGCCGAAAAATGGCGATGCGCTCAAACACCCCAAATGCGAGAAAATAAAATGCGAGTAAAAGTAGATATGTAACATTCCTCTCGTTGAGCTGCTCGCCAAAACATAACTATATTTCCTTTTATCCTGTGCAAAAATCAGGAGGTATATCACAACCTGCTGAGATCCTCGCTTGCTTCCTCAAAGGTTCAGGAGGTGGTCCAGCATGCTGTGATAATCGCTGGGTTCCAGGAGATGCCAGCATGCTGATTATCGAAAAATCGGCAATTCTATAATCTTGTTTGTACCAGAGGTAGTCAGCATATTAACGAACAGTACAAGTGCCTAGTTCAGCACATGGCCGACCTCCTGAGTGTTGCATCGTGTTATGAAATGCGAATCGTCAAGACAATTTTTTTAAAAAGACCAGTCGAACTGCTATTGTATTGATTGTTGGCCCCGGTTTTCCACCTCATCAGAGGAATTTAACAACAAAAGAAAACTCGCGCTCGCTGCCACGGACCGTTGAAATATATCTTGGCCTGTCACAAGCAAAGCGTTCAATATATACGTTCGGCCAAAAGTGACCAAACATTAGCTACATCGATATGTGAAGCAATCCTTTGAGGATTCACGGGGTGAACAGGCAAAACTAGACAGTGTCTATCTGGTGCACAGTGCAGTGTGTCTTCAAACGACTCGACTTAGCACGGGACGCGGGATAGGATTTGCATCTCTAGCCGAGCACACGAATCTAGCCTAGCTGCGGGTTGAAGTAGACCGCGCGTTTTTACAAGTCCAAGCTGTTTTTCGTTCCTTTTTTTCATCTTTCAAGGCATCCCAGATATCTTAGATTTGTGAAGCAGAACGAAGAGCCTCTTTTGTGCGAGGCTGAATTAGCACTGGTTAACTAAAAGTGGGTTGTATCGTAACTTACATTTAAAGAAAGATGCACTTACTTTTTGTGCATCGGGATAATATCACTCGTAACGTATTGTTTGAGAATCTCGACTTGTAACAATCTCATTAGTTACGTCGTGTTTACTTTCCTTTATTTTTCAACATTTAGTAACTTTGACAAATCATAGCCAAGTTATGTGTTGAAACAGAAGATTAGCTTTGAAGCAATTAGCTTTACAGTTCAGGGATAATTGAAACCAGGAACTCTCAAGAGAAGCCAGGATATTTTCAAGACAAATATGTTTTAAAATAGTTTGTCAAGAAATTGTGTTGCCTGGGGAAAAAAAGCAATCACGAGATGTTTGCATGAAAGTTATTTTTTTGCTCCCGTAGACCATACCGCGGTATTGTTTACAGCGTAATCTAATTTACCTACATGGAAAACGACAATCTGGCTGGAGAACTTCTATAATGATGTTGTAGCAATCCCTCTACCAATAATACCTTACGTAAGAAATCGTCAGTATTGCGTGTTCCACGGAAATTAATTGATGTTCTAGGATATCACACAGCACGCCAAAAGAATTTAATCAACGTCTGTGTGTACGTAAGTTAACCTTTTATACTGATAATAATTGCACTGAAGTATAAATATTTGTAGAAGGCGTTTATAATGAATTATAGGACATAGAAGCTATCGCCAAATGACTAGCCCGTAACAGACACCCCGATTTGTCAACTTCACAGTTTGCATCTTAAATTTGAAACACTTTACACGACAAGCAGTAGATTTAATGCTCCTATAAGCAGGTTTTTAGTCCACAGTTTGTTCGCCAAGATGAAACATAAATTTTACATGAAATTCTGTGCCTTCCCTTAAAATGTGACCACGAGTTAACGTATATCTTGACCAAGCCGGCGCGGTACAATCACGGCTTATGTTGAGATGTATTTTGTTCATAGCAATGGTATAGCAGTCTACGTGATTAGTGATCGAATATGACAATCATGCCTGAATACATAAAATGAAATAGGTACTATCTAAAATGGTGTATCATCATTGGTACATGTGTGATATGTTGCAAGAACACATATTTGCATTCATGTAAGGATCTGTAAATGCAGTATTTGGTGTAGAGGGACACTGATGTTGTCGGTATTGTATTATAAGCAGTAATGTATGGTATTATAAATGATATGGTATCTAGGGTATAGGAGTACTTGTATATTACACGCGAATGTTGCATTCATCTGTTGCATAAATTACTATGTTCTAGTGTAGAATAGTGGTATACACTGTACACAATATCCGATATGGTAAACCATAGTTTTATCTGGTATAACTGCATGCTATGTTTAAAACCTACGGTCAAAGACAACTTGTCAATAATCTGTCATCGCCATGAAACTGTAAACGGTCGATCAGGGGTTTTTGACAGCAAGAATTACGACCTTCCTCTACGATTCATGCAAACGAAACGTCGGCAGCATTTGAGAAACTGTTTCGGTTAGCACGGTCAGTTGGTTCACGTGCCGAAAACACGCCCGTTGGCTTGTTTTCATTCTATTTCTCTTTCAGAAGGAGTCGAAGATACGAAGAGAAATTGCTCTGGGGTAGTATATACTATATACCACTGCGTACAGTTCAGTTTGAAAGTACACTCTATTTAGTTAGCCAAGCAAGTCACGTCTTTCATCCGCCATATTGTGTGGCAAGGTGTAAGTTGACCAACCGACCCGTAATCAATTGTGGCAGCGTTTTCATGCACGATGTCTTACGTTACAAATTGTGTGTATATCCTCTATATGGAACCTCTTGGAGAAGTTCATTCAGACGGAGGTGGGATGGTCAGCCTACTCAGCGGTATTTCACGAAAAGTTCCCCAAGAGAGGAAACTCCTAATTCTTGTGGGACAAAAAGGCCAAAGTTTTGTTGGCTGGTTGGTCGACTATGAATAATGTATGGATTCCGCGGCAAAATAACGCCGAGGGTACATTTCAATTTTGGCGACAATATCAGGGGCCAATAAAATTGGTGGGGGGACTGCCTTTTCACACACACACACACACACACACACTCACATAGACACACAAAGGATTCCCTTTTCTATTCATAACAATAGGGACTCGGCTGGTCCCTTTTGAAACAGAAAGCACTTATGAGAGTACTTGTATAAAAGAGTAATGGCCAGATTCTCCCTTTTTCCTATTTATTTATTTAGGTATCACTGAAGCTGAAGGATCGAAGTCGAGAGAAAGCCAAAATCCGTCTCAAGGGTTTCCGGGGTGAGGAACAAGATCGGGAACGAAAACGTCGTACCAATCGCATGCTTATCGCTATGGTGACCATCTTCGGCGCTTGTTGGCTGCCTCTTAATTTGGTCAACCTGCTCAACGACCTCTACCACAAACTAGCCTGGTGGAAGTACTACAACCTGTGCTTCTTTCTGGCTCACGCCACGGCCATGTCGTCCACTTGCTACAACGTTTTCCTCTACGCTTGGCTCAACGACAACTTCCGCAAGGAATTCAAGCGCATCCTGCCGTGCTTTGCTGCGAAGAACCTTCACAACAACCGGAACACCGAAGTACTACGCGCTTCCAAAAAGAGCAATCAGGAAGCGTTGATCCTGATTCCGACAGACGCCGACGTGAAACGGGCACCTCTGCGGGAGAACCTCCAGCACGATGCAACGGAACTGGTTTCGGTTCATTTCAACAGCAAATCGACGCTGGACTCGTCAACATGCCCGCAGTGCTCCGCCGTCAGTACAACTAGTTTCGTGCCCTTCGACGAATTGATTAGCCCTCACGGCGTGGGTCTCAGTCCTATACCTAGCCAGGATGATCCTACATCCCAGGAAGCGGCGCTTTGATCACCTCAAACTTTTCAATGTGTATATGTATTTATAAACCTTACTCTCTATTCGTATAACTGCTTACTTCACTCTTTTTATTTTCTACATCGTATCATACTAAACATGCTGTACTGAACTAAGCGTTTGCTTTCATCTTATTTAAACGTTTTTTTTTTTTACTTTTTATATGACCCCCCCCCCCTTGACCGTGGAAGGAATTACACGGTATATAACCCGTCGCTGATACGTTTTTGGGAAACGGCCAGCTTTGCGAAAGTGCTACAAGGGGCACAGGGTTTGAGGAAGAAAGTAGACGGAAAAGAGGCGGGCGGGCAAAAAAAATCTAGGTTGAAAGTTTAAAAAAAAAACGCAAGGGAGTCCGAAAGTGAGTTTGGAAGTTCCCAGACTTAAGCAAGCAGGGAATGAATAATTCACGGGTAACTTTTTGTGAACACTTGCATAAAACGTCAGCAATTTTGAGCATTTATCGTATTCGCTAGAGTCGTCTGCTTTAAAAAGGAGGGAATTTTCAGCCAAAGAGAGAAAGAGACCATCTCTCTTTCTCCTCGAGTCAATTATTCAAGAGGACGACTTGATCAAGAACGAGTCACAGTCGCTATACACACACATCACCGCAAAAAGTACTTTTGCTGCAGACGACTTCCCGACTCCCCCAGCGGGAAAATGTTGCAGTCCGCCTGTGCACGCGTCCAGCCTGCGAGCGGTGTAGCCTTCGCGCATCGCCCACATTATAAACAAGGGAGTTACATGTATAACTAACGAATATAAGGCCCCCAGTGCATTTCGTTGGCACAGCGTGCACTTGGATGTGTAATATTTGAAGAGGGATTAGTTTTACATGGGAGCATTATTTGTATAATGGAAGTTCCTTCGTTTCAGCACGAATACGGTGCGCGCTTTTTCACGTGCAGCTCTAATGAAATCCATTAACAATTGATCGCGGTTCATACCCGAGAAAGCAGTTTCCTCGTGGAATATAACCCTGTTTTAAGGAGATTCTCTTGAAGACTTTTCAATTACATTAAGGCAGATCGATAACGCTGAGTGGTTTTTCGGTACAGACGCGTTATAACCACGAACCGAGCGAGTTTCCTGGTACGGTTTAAAAAGGAATCACATCATTTAGAAACACATTACCCATCCGATTAACTTCTGAAGGATTTGAAAACGATGTCCACTTTTCTTTTCCACTTGGAAAAGTCACTTTTAGCCTCGGCCTGTTTCAAAATGTATAGGATAAGTGTTTTTTTTTTAAATATATTTTACTTGCTCTTCTATAGCCTCCGTGGAAGCCGATTTGAATGCCAAGAGGATTTGATTCTTTCACTGAATACTATCAACTGTGCTGCACAAAGAGAGCAGAAAGAAGGCTTAAGAAAGCTCACAACTATTCCTCCACTCCTTCTGCTGGAAGTGCGTCACAACTTGGGCATTAACGCTGTCGAAACCACGTGATAATTGCGAGTGATGATGCTTCCCAGAATCATCCATCTGCTCCAACCAGATTTTGTTTTATCCTTTCCTCTCCGTTTTCGATATAGTTCTGAAGAGCAGTGCTTGGGTACGAGAGGAAATGAAGAATTTTTATATCATTGATCATTTTTCCTCCCTACTCTTGTACACTTTGGGTGATTTGTGTGACCGTTTCTCGTACCCTGTCAGTCTTGACTGCAGGAGACGAATGAATCTTTACAAATGGCTAATGCGCAACACCCGCTGGAAAACCTCGTTAAATGCAATTTGCAACAACTGATGAAGTACGTCAATCACCGGATTACTGCGTACGAAAGGTAATGTCAATGACGGCTACATTTCAGGGGTAAAGGGGGAGGGGGTTTAAAACGTCTAACGTGTATAGCCATAGACATTCCCAGCGGAGGATATCTGTGTATACCCGACAGAGGAAGGGGTCTCCAAAGTCGTAATTCGCCCTACCTCGTTTCCGACATTTATTGCCGGTCTTTTCGCTGACATATTTCAACTCGCTATTGTACGAGTCTCTGCGGACAATTTTCCCGGAAACATTACTAAAAAGGAAAAAAAAGGATGTTTCCTCAACATGACTTGATCAGTTCACATTTTCTTAATGTATAGTCTGTATTTACCTGATGATAATTTCTCTATAGCAGTTAATTCCGTACAGGAGGACGACACTTGGGGACTTAACATGGCGTGAATTTCAACGGGTAATATTCAACTGGCGGTACTCTTTTTTATTATTTCGTTCTCCCTTGGTGTCTTTTTCTTGCTGCATCAACACTCGGGGAAGACTAGTTTACATCGAGGCCCTCGACTCATTTTTAAAAAAATTTCACCGGCTCTTCAGATCAAAGATTTCAATGAGCAAGGGTTCGACTTCTTTGGGGTTGACATCGAGATAGACCTTCACCAGGTTGTCATTCAGTACGTGTAGCTCGGCGACTTTTTGAATCAGTTTCAGGTAAACGGAGCGTGCCTCGCAGCCTCCAAAAATCGTCTCTAAGTAGCGTCGAAGAAGGTAATAGTAGGACTGCTGCTCCAGGAGTATGGCGTCTTTATGAACGATGTTGGGTCTCTGGGGGTGGAACAAACATATGGCCGAGAGCAGGAGTGTAATGTGCTCGTCCGAACGCCACGAAGGATCAAACGAGTGAATAAACCGCTGGTGCTCTTCGTACAAATTGCCCCGAGCCTCTTTCAGTACTTCCACTTTAATGTGGTTCATGTGAGACTTGGTGTGCGGAATCTTATGGCATCAACAGAAAAGAGGGAATACGATTAGAATTTGCCAAAAAGAATGCTTATTGCAATACTGGATACCTTCCAACATCCTTTATCAGCATCGTATGTCATAACGCTGCGTAGAATCATTATTTCGGTGCAGCCTCCTTTCAGTAGAGCAATTTGGTCCTCTTGGCAGAGAGTTTTAAATGCGGCCATCTTCTTCGCCATTTTGATTATGCGTCTTATGGCAATGTCGGTTAAGTTGATGACGTTCAGAAGAGTCGGGTCGGTTGTATCTTGCTAGAACCAAATAAAGAAATACAGACTCATCAGCTGTGAATACATAAATATACAGTTCTGATTACTTTAACCGGCCCGTCCTCAGTAATTGGAGCTAACAGGGCTTTATTGGCGACGACCAGTTCCTGAAGTTTAGCTCGTTCTAAGTCGTTCAACGCAGAGTTCCGTGTCGGTGAGCAGTTCCTCCGGTGCCCATTGGCGAGCCCTGTGGGGATGTTGTACTCGGCTCGGATAGCCACCTCGAGAAGACTCTCCATGGAGTGTGGTAGTTCGGGACTGTTTGGGAACTTATTGGCAGTGGGGACGCTACTTTCTTGGTGATTGTGCCAGTCGTCAGACTGCGTCCTTAGACTTTCTACAGCAATGTCACGGGTGCCGGGGCTTGGGACCAAGTCGCAGTCCGAGAGGCTCGAGTCGACTTCCGGTTTGATGTGAGAGCCTTTCGTGAGCAAAGTGACCAGCGTGTTCTCTTGCGGAATATTGCTGCTCGGGTGATCGACTCGTCTTTTCAACCGGTTCTCTTCGATTTTTCGCCTCTTCGTTGAACGCTGCTCCTCCGTCATAATTAGGTCGCTCTTCATGCCTATGTCAAAACACTTCTTCAGTCGGCACTTTTGGCAGAACCTGCGGGTAACCTGATCAATCTTGCAGCTGTTCTCAAACGGGCACTTAAAATCCTGTTTGGGAGTACACAAACAAACTTGCTTTACTCGCAAACAATGGAACGAGCACGAGTCATACCTTTTCCTTTAAGGCGTTCCTGCGGAAAAAGGCCTTGCACGACTCGCACGTTATCGCGTTAAAGTTGCAGCCGAGGGCCTTGGCGCCACAGACTCCGCACAGCTTCACCGAGGAGGAGTTCGGGGAGTAGACCTCGCTACCGCTGGTGCTGCGGGCATCGGGGCTGGAAATGTTGGTGGGCGATGTTGGTAAACTGTCAGTTGAGCCGCTGTTGAGGTAAACATCTGACGGTTCCATTTTGACAACTTCTTCAACTGAAGTCATTTTCAAAAATTAAACACATGTAGCTTTAATCTCTCATTAAATGAGACTTATGTCGTGGGTTATGGATAAATGTAGCCCGAACTACAATTTAGGACAACAATTAAACCGAGTTGAGGGAAACGGACACTCCAGTTGTTGTGATTCCTTGGGCATAAATTAATCATAAACATTTTGTCCCGGCGTTGCCAGATTGCCGATATTGTTACGAACAATTTAGCAAATTAATTTTAAAAAATTTAATCGAAATAACAAAACTACCCCTAAAGCCGATGAGAAATATATAAAACCGAAATGATAAAAAGCAAGATGCTTACAATATTGTCTCTTGACAGCAGCGTACATTTTTGGATAACGGTCCGAAAAGCGTTTCCTGCGATTCAAACGAAGCACAATTATTAAACTCTGTATAACTACATAAGTTAACAAGGTTATACCGTTTAAGTGGCAAATGTATTAACCAAAAGCAGACACTTTTCAGTATGGACGATATGTCAGTTAAGGAACTGAGAGAACTGCCAATTTTTTTGTGAATACACGGGCTAACTATTCCGATATATGTTCTAGTTGATTAGATAGCACATGGGACGACGGTAATCTAAAGTCCAGCTCGAATCACAAGTTCAACTTCCTTGATGGCCAGTCAGAGATAAGTAAATGTAATTTATGAGCTTTACTTCCCCATTACCTCATCACAAATATGTTGTTAATCGAGCTAGCATTTAGCTATATTTCGAAAATCAGTTCACCAATTTTATACTTGATATTTGCCCTGTGCGAGATATAATGCTAACAGCGCCCTCTAGTGAGAGTTTTGTGAACTAAAATGAAGAAAGAGTCATTTTAATTATCAACCTTAAATTTTTCTGTCAAGTAAGCCCACCCGAACAATAAACACATTTGGAAATCATTTGTTTTCATTTGATTATAATTTAAGAAAAAAAATTCAAAGAAAAGGACAGGCATTAAAGTAACAGCCCTGCGGGAGTTTATTAACGACACGTGTAATTTGCATACAAGGCACGCGTCATTATTTATTGTTTCGACGAGAGTCATTGTCCTTAAGTTTTTCATTCTTTTCGTCACTTTTTTCTAAGTAACTTGCTATTTTTGATTTGTTGAATACACTTTGAAAAATATTAAATTTAACCAAAAAAATTTCACGTGAGACGAATTAAGTATACAGCTGGATTAATTGTAGCTTCGCTGAACAGATGACGAGCCGCCATGGGCTATGCTGGTGTCCTCCAGCGCTTTTTCTTAGTGGAAGAAAAAAGGACTCATTGCACTTTAACAAGTTCTACAACTTTCTACGGAGTACGAAATGGCCGCCTCATTAATTCTGCAATTAATAATTATTTCCGAGTAAAAACGCATCAGTAACTTTTAATCTTTAATAGATTTGAGATTTTAGGAAGATCTGGGGAGATTTTAGAACTAATAGATAGATAGATAGATAGATAGATAGATAGATAGATAGATAGATAGATAGATAGATAGATAGATAGATAGATAGATAGATAGATAGATAGATAGATAGATAGATAGATAGATAGATAGATAGACAGATAGATAGGTAGATAGACAGATAGATAGGTAGATAGACAGATAGAAAGGTAGATAGATAGATAGGTAGATAGACAGATAGAAAGGTAGATAGATAGGTAGATAGATAGATAGATAGATAGATAGATAGACATACAGATAGATAGATTAGATAGATAGGTAGATAGGTAGATAGATGGATAAATAGGTTGACAGATAGATAGACAGACAGACAGACAGATAGATGGTTGCGTAATTAGACAGGTAGATCCTAGGGCGGATAATTTTTCATATAAACTAAATTGAATGTTAAGTTACATTAATCCAATATTATAATTAATAGTATACTATCTATATACTATTACTATTATTACATACAATCATATTTATTAATAATAACTGAAATTTACAACCAAACTTGAAGGTTTTTAGATAAAAGGCTAAAATTCTCTCTGAATGAAGTCATTTCCTGCCTTTTTCCCTCCATTTTTTGGTGGAATTCGTAATATTTCCGTGAATGAGTTATTAAGAATGGGAATTATTTATTTGAATTGCAGTTTAGCAGCGATTGGTTAAAGACTATAATCTGAGCTCTCAAAACGAGGCCCCAAGAAAGAGGAGAAAAAGGAGAAGACCAAAGATAAATTGAAGGGAATAAATCAGAGAACAGGTAGTTCTTGGCACAAAACTCAAAGGACGGGCCAGATGAGTAATTAACAGATTAAAAGCGGGAGATGAACCCTGAAAAATAAACGTGTGGCGGTCAGTCTCGTTTTCCAATCGACCGCACAAGATGGCGGCTTCCCTCTATTTTAACCGTCTACTCGAAATATTCAGATATTCTTACACATCTACTTACATATTATTTTAAGTTATTGTTATTAAGTTATTAGCCAATCATATGTGCGGTTGGTCAAGAAGAGCCGAGCGAAAATAACATGTCGTGGTTATAATTACGAATCAGCGACAAGCGGCTGTCGAAAATGAAAACGAGCGCATTAATTTTGATTGACACTTTTTGTGAAAGGTTGCATAATGCGGCGCCCCACTTGTCAATGGCATTGCACAATTGCTGCGTGTGTCGCACACGCATCTGTCATTGTCAGACCCCGTCACGCAGACACAATAGACGAGAGATGAGATTCTTCAATCCCCCAGCAGCGCAGCGGTCAGTTTATATCTTCCAGGACCTGTTGAGAACCGCCAGGTAACTACCGGGGTCAAAGTGTCGATTAGATGACCATTTGATTAAAAGTCACACATATGAAAACAATTGACAGATTTCAAGTTTCAAGTTGACCTCGTCAAGAAATGAATATATCGCTTTTGCCGCCAATAATTTCCCGCCATTTCTGTTTTTCTTAACGAACTGGACTTGGGGAATGAATGAATGACGACAAATAACGGTTTTAGACCGAGAACCTCAAAAATGGATACATAGATTGTAGGTAGGTAGGTAGCAAGATAAATAGTTAGATAGGTAGATAGATAGATAGATAGATGGGTAGATGGATAGATAGATGGATAGATGGACAGACGGATAGATGGATAGATCGACAGATGGATAGATAGACAGAAAAGACAGATAGATATAGATAGATAGATAAATAGATAGATGGTTTGATAGATACATGGTTAGATAGATAGATTCATAAATTGATACATAGATAGATAAATAGATACATGGTTAGATATATAGATTGATAAATAGTTAAATAGATAGATAGATCGATCGTTCGATAGATAGATAGATAGATAGACAGACAAGACAGATAGATAGATAGAGAGATAGACAGACAAGACGGACAGACAGACAGACAGACAGACAAGACAGACAGACAGATAGGTAGATAGACTACAACGCGCCCGATATGCAACACATAAAACAATGATCGCCTTTGAAAAGCGAACCTATAAAACGCGCGGGAGATTTGAAATTGTTCAACTGTTATGGGTCAGTCAATACGACGGCGGCAAGACGGTGTGTGAGGAAAAGAAGAGAAATCTTCAACTTGTCACGGTCCTGTACTGTGTTTTGCCTGTCCCCTTTTCTGGACCCAAAAGATCCACCCACATCCATCATCGAAGAAGAATATCTGCCCAGCATCGAAAAATCCCAAGATTTCTTCCACTGCGCTTTTTGTTCGAAATCAAGAACGGATTGCGCCATTGAGAAGTGCAACAGTAGTCAGCCGATCAATTTCAACCGTTGACAGTTCTTCTCCTTTTTAACTCCCTATGAAAAGGATAGGGCAGTTTGAATAAAAAGAAGTTTCTCGAACCGGTGCAATATTGTTCCGTTTCCCCCCGTCCCTTTGATACTCGTAATCTTTAAATGCCATCTTGTTTTTAGTTGTATTTTCTTGAGGCGATTTGCTACATTATTATTAATTATAGCATATAATAAAGGTTAATTACAATACATGCAATTCTTCATAACAGTATTTTCACTCGTGTCCTTGGATCTAGTAACTTAGGTCTTAAGGATTTGGAAACTGTGTTTCTTCTATAGGTGTTGATTACACGTCGGTAACTCTGCTTGCCTTGGAAACGTTCCTGTCCACTTGTCACAAAGTTGTCAGTTTCGGTGTGATTCCCTCATCGTTCTCTACGGAGAACCAACGAAGATGAGAACTGGCAACATTCCAAGGGGTTCGCAAGTCTGAAAATCCTCGAAAAATCCGTAATTATTTATTGGTTGAAAATCCTCGAAAAATCCCGAGAAAATCTAGTTTCGATGACTCATAGACACTCGGAAAATTCCGAAGAATCACAGGGGGATTGTAGCGGTTAACGCGGTATTCATGACCGGCGGCCGCGGAAGAGATGCATAAGGACGGTTTTGGAAATAGCGCGAGCTTGTTATTTCAGCTGCCAACGTTTTCCTGACATGGCGACGTCAGCCCGTGACGAACTCTCTGCTGTCTCATATCGAATTACTTGTAATCTCCTCTCGAACTGTTATTTGCGCTCTCCATTACCAGTTTTGCCTTTCACCTCCGGGAAACCATCGCAGCATCAGGGGAATGATCCTGAATGGCGAAAAATTTTCGTACAATTCCTCAAGTTTAGGATTTTATTTTGGCTAAACTAATAAACATGTGGTAGTGAAATTTGAAGAGTGCATTAAGTACTAGTAGGCCTATACCTAGTATTTTTGGAGTAGCTATATCGTTGAAAGTGCGGGAGCAATAAGCAATCAACTTTTCCACGTTAAGTGTTATCTTCTACATAATCTCTCAGTGGTAAAAGAATATGGACGTTAATTAAAATGTGGTGCTAATAAATATAAGATTCATGAAGCTATTCAAGTACGCCATAGAATGACAATCATTTTGAGACCCCACATGATAGGTCCCTGATCAGCGGCTTATTTGCATTCTACACTATTATTATTTCTCCCTGTATCGATATTTTTATTTGATTGGTGTATTCCTACTATTCACTTTACGACGACCATTTTGACACCCAACATGATGGGTCCTAGACATAACTGTGCGTCACAAAACCACAACTAATTGGTTTATCATTTACATACAATATCAAAGGTGTAAAACAATATGGTATTAATGTTTTTTACATTACGGCGGTTATTTTGACACCAAACACAATATAGTTTTAAACTGATCGACAAAAGATATAGATATAACCAGGTTGCTGGGGAATAAAAATCACTTAAAACGTATAAACTATATACAAGTTTAGTGGACGATTAAAAGCTGATAAAATATTAGAATGTGAACGAATGTGAGTCTTGGAATTTCCTATACAGAGAATTGAAATCAAGATTCACGAATGAATGAACGTGTAAGAATAACTGGGTCGCGTAGACGCCCTCCTTGCGCAAGCAGGACGGCCCAAACGACCCCAGTGACACGCCGACGACAAAAGCGTACGACATACGTAACGACCTTATTGTCTCTTTTAATCCGCTCAAAACCTTCACATCACAAAGCTTTAAAGCCCCAGCACTCCCTTAGCCCATATTCCCGTGCCAGAGATTCCTTTTAAGATTCCTGGAGAAAGCTCACCTGGAACAAACTGGATTTACATTCCCGGAGAATAACTGGACTGAGATGTGGTTTGGGCACAAGATGGCGGCGCCCATTGTTTTGATTCAGTTTTTGAACAAACTTGTTTTGAGTTTCAAGACTGCAGTCGGTACTGAATTTGTCTCGTGAGACTTTTTTTTAAGGGTTTAGTTAAGTTTGACACTTTACTTAACTAAAAAGTTTAGAGAAATTTGTTTTCAAATAGAACTTAGGTTAAGAAGAAAACAAATGGGATGGAAAGTTGCCTTTCAAGTATGTTACACCGGCGTTTATTTAAGGCTTGGGTTGCAATATTATGAAAGTCTAAACGTTTTCATTTGCTTTCTAAGAGAAGAACACGTGCTGTTCGAACACACAGGGTGTTACGCTTGTTTTTTTTTATCCTCCCCTTCTTGCATCTTTCCAAGATGGCGGCGCCCAGCCTTTTTTCTTCATCCTTTAAGTGGAGAAATTGCTGCTTCATTTTACCCGGAAATGTATTGACCGTTCCCTTTTCTTCCATTTTCACACAAGAGACTTACAATGGATGCAGCTGCGGTGGTCTATACCGTCTAAAGTGGATCATCTTACACGCGCAACACTTCCGGCTATTCATTACCTTTCAGTTAAAGATGATATATCTATAAAGCGAGAGTCGTCTGCTGATGGTAACCATGACAACCATAGTGATGATGGCAGATCTTTGGAAAGTATAATCTGAAAAAAGGTTTGGTTTTCGGATACATCTGACTCGCGCGTGCAGCTTCAAGTTGATTACACAGCGTTTGTGGGCCAAGCAGACGCTTTGGAAACAGTGAGATGACGTCATCAAGTTTAGCACACACACACTGCTTGTCTCTGTCAGCCTCCACCTGCTCTCCTTGAAAGGCCAAGTTCGCAGTTTTAAGGCAAAACAAATTAGTCACAAAAAGCCAGTTTATAACAGGGTTCTTGGGTATACGGCTTCGAGATAAATGCACTTTCCACTGTACAGCATACACGTTGCTGGCGTTTTCGTGCAACACGCTTGCCACATATATCTCTCGAGTTATTTCAGGCTAAGAAAACAACAATCCGCAGCCGTCTCTATTTCTTTTCCTCCTTTAAGTTATTTCAGTTTGAAACATTTACGGCTACTCGCGGCCAACGTAGCTTTTTAACAGTTTCGCCGTACTTGATCAAACGTGAACTGTGTTAATATGTAAACAGATGTGTATCCTAATAAAGAAAGTAGAAAATGTTGGCATCCAGCATGATATAGTACTTTACGAAGGTAATAGGATGTCTACTTAAGATACAGATCTATGCATGAAAATAAGTACCGTATATATCGCTTGGTTATGTAAAAATTTTGAACTAACTTACAACAATGCACGGTTCATATGACGAGGATTATTTCGAGACCCAACATGATGTAGTTCCTGTGAAGGTAAGAGGATGTTTGCTCAAAATAGTAATCATTACAGCAAAATACTATTGGTTATGCTAGAATCGTGAAACAAATTAGTGCAACGTACGTTTCACATCATGGCTAACATTTTGAGATCCAACATGATATGGTTTCTGTCGAGGTATAGTAGGGTAGAAGGACTCGGATACTGAAACATTCAACGTATATTGACAGCGCTACAATAAAATTATGAAAGAAATCTTAACATAAAAGTATCATCACGATGAACGTTTTAAGACCCAACACGACGTGGTTTGTGTACGAAGATGGTAGCAAATGCGGTTCAGGTAGATTCAAACTTAAAACATTGTGTTATATTAGGAAGAACTTAATTAGGGTTAGTGTTCTGAACGGTTCAAATCACGCCGGTTATTTTGACACCCAACACGATGGGGTTTACTCCTAAGGTCACCAGACAGTCGAATTCTCCAAAGCGAAGGTTAAGGTTAAAGTGCATCCAGGAATCCAGCAACTGTTTTCATGTAAACAAAAACCATGCTGCTAACGAGCATGCACCTTCAACTGAAATCCAAGAATTCGCTGGAAAGTGTAAGAAAAAGGGGAATAAGGCTGTTGTGGAAAGTGAAACTGTTGCTTTTTCCGGAAGTCGTTAAGGAATCTGCGGCTCATTAACACCACATTTGCAGGTTTCAAGGCGCGCGTGCCCACAGGACAAGTCTCGTTTCTGCAAACACAAGAACGCTGGTTAGCTTTACATCGTTAGTGCCAGCAAAACAAACAGACTTTCCACAGATCGACTTTACGCCTGTCAGTCGGTGTCGAGATTCGTCTGCTGTGGTTTCAAGATGGCGGCGCCCTGTGTTTACAGTTGCAAATCGGCACATGGTTTTGGCGCTTGTTATTTCCTCGCGTGTCTGTAGTCTTTATAATCGTCTCGTGACTTAATTTACCAAGAATTACAAAGTACAATTCTTGACACGTCAGCATGTACCTTTTTATTATCTGCAAATAATACAACGTTGCATTGTTTACCACGGTAACTGAAAGCTATAAAACGATATAAACTCCAAGATAATAACGTGAATTTACAAACTCGTGAAGAACCAAGAGATGTCACTTGATGGTAGTAACAAGTGAACATTTCATGAACGTCTATAAAAGTGTGGTTTTGTGTTTCGTTTTCAAGTCTGTGTAGCGCGGAACGCCCGTCACGAAGAGGTGATTTGAATAAATTTTTCGCTTACACATGAACTGATTAATAAAATTATAAAATATTCCGTTGTTGAGATCAACAAAGATGGAAAACCATTGCGTAATTACGGGATGAAAGTCCGTTTTTGAAAAAGTAAAACTGGAAAATTGATAATATAAAAAGGAGAACAACACCTTGCCCGCGGGCAAGTCGACGACAGGTGGAAACGCTGGTAACTGTTTGACATCTGTCGTCGGCTGCCACGATTGTCTGCCAAAAATTCCACCTTCCTCGGCTAATTTACACAAAACAAAAGAGACTCTTCCAGGCACGCGTTTTATCCAAAACTGGAGCCATAGTAAAGTGGAACTACAAGTGGAACAATTCCGACGAGGATGTAAATGTTGCGAGTGGATCAAATTGATAGATTGTAGTCAAATAAAGGAAATAAGATAGGTGAACTGAACGCTGTTGGAACAAAGTGGAATCGGTGGAATTTGGTGGAACTACGGAAAGTTTTTAGAAAGGAAAAACTATTTGGTTTGGACACGTGAAGTTTGGAACTGAAGTAGAGTAAGCGGTGGAAGTTGGGACAGCGTGGAAAAGAGTGGAACAAAGTATAACAGAGTGTAACAAAGTGGAACAGCGTGGAACAGAGTGGAACAGAGTGAAGCCAAACGAAACTTTAGAAGATTCACAAAAAGAAATGTGCATTGCAGACTGAACTTTAAGAGTGGAGCATTTGGAATAATATGTAACAGCGTGAAGCAGAGTGGAACTAAAAGTGGAAAAAAGTGGAATCAAATGGAACTCCTATCTGTAATGTTTCTAGAAAAAAATACTCATCTATCTATCTATCTATCTATCTATCTATCTATCTATCTATCTATCTA
>JAIQCU010000195.1:0-83876 GCA_022114935.1 Leptestheria dahalacensis | reverse complement strand
ATCCATCCATCCATTCATCTATCTATCCATCTATCTATCTATCTTGTATATCTATTACTAACCAAGTCAACTTGATCATATCGACTCTAATCTGTTTGTACAACATAATCCATGCTATACCTTTCGACATTTGCATTCAACCTGTCGTGTTTAACCATATCGTCGATACTCTATCCAGGAACAGTTCGCTCGCCCTACATTTGCATCGGCCATAATGTTCTGCTACCACTGCCCCCCGAATCTTCACCCGTCGGTGGCCGCCAGACTGCAGCACCTGGATCTCCCGTTTCCCTCGTCACTGACTTGTAAGTTTGCCTACTTGAGCTCATTTCACTAACAGTAGGTTACCTTACCACCTTCCAATACTAGTTTCCCGACTAGTCTAGTTGATATTGTACTAGACTGCGGAAATCCAACTAGATTCTACTTTTCAGAAGCATAACCAGCAGATACACGGTTAATGTAACGACGGATGTAACGTCTAGTTTGCCGAGTAATTTAACTGGAATCATATTTAACTGCGGCTGAATAGCTGGAAAAAGATAAATTCCAATCAACTGTGGTTTCGATATGTCAGCTATTTAGTTTAAATAGAAACAGAGGTGGATGGGGGGGATAAATAAATAACAAGGGGAAATAAATAAGCAGGGTGCTGGAGGGCGGGGGGGGGGGCTTAAGGTGGGAGAGGGAGAGATTGTTACATTATTGGGTCCTCGAGGGGGTTTATAAACAGAATGGACTTCGAGACGAGGGAAGGTTAAAAAGCCGCAGGATGGCCGGACTTTGGGGTGGGGAGCTTTTCAATCCCGCGGGACCCATGAATTTATGGGAATTATGTTGTCAAGTAGTAGTTTCCCAAAGAAACACTGATCTCGCAAGATACCTCGCTAAAGTCACTAGGGGGCATCTTTTACCCAACAACTTGCCCAGCAGCCATAAGTCTCTCTTGTTCATTTACCCCTTGGTTGTATTTTGCACTTTGCTTGAAATCAATGTTGGTCCAACCGTCGATCGATCTACCTATCTATCTATCTGTCTACATATCTATCTACCCGTCTATCTATTCAATAGGCCCATGGTATATCTATCTGTCTGTCTGCCTATCTGTATATCTGTCTATCTACCTATCTCTCTATCCATTTATCTACTTATCTATCTATCTATCTATCTACCTATCTATCCATCTATCAATCTATCTGTCTATCAACTTACCTATCTATCTATCTACTCACCTATTTATCTATCCGTCTATCTATCTAACTACCCATCTGTCTATTTACCTATCTGTCTACCTACCTTTCTATCTATCTATCTATATCTACCTACTTACCTATCTATCTATCCATCTAACTATCTATCTATCTACTTACCTACCTATCTATCTATCTATAAGTCTGTCTATCTGTCTATCTAGCTAACTTAACCTATAAAACGAAACCCTTGTTTTTTTCAAATGAATACAGATTCCCAGTACCCGTACACTTCAGAGATCCATGAGGAATCGTTCGCCCGCCGGAAGCAACGAAGGAACAGGACGACATTTACTTTACAGCAGGTATTTCAATTCCCAACCTCATATTGTGGTATCGTGTCTATTAAGAGTTAAAGTTAAGAGTGATTACCATGTATCGTGTTTTTTTACTTCCTGATTTCTCAAAATGTATTATCTAATTACGCAATTTGGTTGTTTATGAAGGGATAACATTAGTTAAGTAAACATAAACAGTAAAGACGGCAATTGTTATCCACCCGAATATTGGGCAGTGAAAAACCGGGCGAAACAACTGAATGTAAACAAATAAGAACCTTTGGATCTCACTCGTAAATCATCACCAGATTCAACAGTCTCTTTCTCGTTGAAATAGTTGGAGGAGCTGGAAAACGCTTTCGCCCAGACACATTATCCGGATGTTTTCACGCGCGAGGATTTGGCGATGAAAATCAACTTGACCGAAGCTCGAGTTCAGGTAACATCGAAGTACCGCACTGCCTTAACTTTGTTATCTACTCATTAGTATAATCATTAATTTATGTGTATTTTTAAAACAATAGTAGATGCTATTATTTTATCACCGTGTTTTTTCCTCTTAATGAACTCATCAGAAACTGTATAAATAAATTGTTTGTACTAGTTATTTTGAATAAGTTATGTTAATTTGAAAATGGACGGACAGATGGATAGGTGGTAAGCTAGACAGATAGATAGTCGATAGGTGGATAGATAGATAGGTGAGTAAGTAGATAGTTGGCTAGATAGATCGATGGATAGATAGGTAGATAGAGAGATAGTTGGATACATAGGTTGATGGATAGTTCGATACATAGATTGATCGAGATATACATAGATACATAGACAGACACATGGATTGATAGATAGATAAGATACGTAGATATAGATAGATAGACGCATAGATAGATAGTTCGTTACATAGATTGATGGAGAGATACATAGACAAATACACAGATAGATAGTTACATAGATAGACACATGGATAGATCGATAGACAGATGCATAGATAGATACATAGTCAGTTAGTTAGTTCGATCAAGAGTTGGTTCGATACACAAATTGATGGAGAGATAGACAGATAGATAGACAGACAGTCAGATAAACAGGTAAGCTGTCTTTACGAATACATCCAAGATAATTCGTTTACGTATTCATTCCCTGATACTACTGCTTCCTTACTTGAATCTCCATTGATACTACAGCAACTAATCATCTCATTCTACTTACCAAACCGAGTATAGGCGTTATCTTTTCACGGGCAAGTCTGTGCCGTGCGGACAAATTGTCGGACAAGGCATGTTCTTTTCATTTGGTCGGACGCTTTTGTCGGACACTGGCGTGTTCTTTTCACTCCGTCGGACAGACGTGTCCGACATGGACCTGAAAAGTCCGGACGAACTCGGGAGTTGGTCTCGACAATTCTGTGCCGTGCCGACGCTCTAGCAGACGACGTTAGCTGCCCGACTGCCTCAGACCGGCGCTTTTGTCCGACAAGGCCTGATCTTTTCATTTTAGGCGGACAATTTTGTCGGCACAGGGCATTTTTTGCCGGTGAAAAGATAACGCCTTATATCAATCAAAATCAGACATAACAGACGAAGCTCCTTTGTAACCATAAATCCTCAGCTCTGTACAAATTTAAATTAACGTTATACTAAAGAAAATATTAAACTTAATCGCAAGTAAAAGACTATATAACTTGGCCGGTTTGGTTAGTATTAGCAATGACAACAGTTTTGCCGGGGTGCGCGAGGAAGCTGATGTGATTACATTGCAGCACGAGGTTAGACGCTTGTGGGGAGTTCTGTTGGCATTCAGGGGGGGTTGGTATGGAGCAAAGGGGTGCTGATTCAATTGGCTTTGGCTCAAATTCAAATGTATGATCACGTGATCAGACAGTCTATAACGATAGCGAGTCTGAATGTACCTCTGTGATGGTCTGAACCCCTTTACACACCTACACGATTTCGCCAAGGGGTCAAAGATCCATGAAGGTACATCCAATTAAACACGTCATTCATGACTGTCTTAACCCAGTGATGAAAGAAACTAAATAGACTATTTGATTTGGATATACTGAAACGCGTTCCAGTTGAAAAGGATTGGGTGAGACGAGCGGCGAACCCCAAGTCTCTCCACCAAGTTAATGGGATAGATGCGGATGGCAACCGGGAGCGTGGCAAGCGCAACAAGGTTAACCTGACCTCCGGGCTGCAAAGCCCTGATGAGATAATGCCGCTTTGATCGCGCTTATTCTCTGCCCAATGTCGTTAGCCTGACACGTTTCAAGTCGAGTTGCCCCGCATCCAACAGCCCAGCCGCCCTTTTTCTTAACCCTCGCCTTTTCCCCCAATGCTTTTTACTCATTGCATTGGCAGAGGAACACGTCCTGCAACCAATATATCCTTCACCTTGTTAACTTCCTGCCCTATATATACGACGGGCCCACACACGGCTTTCATACAAGAAAACGCAAAATGCAGTTCTATCGTCACGATTCACATATCGGCGTTGGTTATCAACTTCGACATTCAATTTCAGCTAAACTAACAGCTTCAAATCGCTGAGAATTTGAGGTTACAGGGCGATTGTACAGTACAATCGCCGTGTAAATTTGCATTGCTATCCAGCAAAACCTGTTCGAGATATCAGCAAAAGATTCCCTCTGGTTCTAGTTAGTAGGGATTCTATCGGTTCGAATCGGGCTATCCTATCCAAGAATCTGAAGACTTGGCCTCGGTGGCTTTCTTGATATGTTNACTCATGGCCTATATGCCCACACACGGCTGTCAGACAAGAAAACGCAAAATGCAGTTTTATCGTCACGATTCACATATCGGCGATGGTTATCAACTTCGACATTCAATTTCAGCTAAACTAACAGCTTCAAATCGCTGAGAATGTGAGGAAATTTTATTGCTATCCAGCAAAACCTGTTCGAGATATCAGCAAAAGATTCCCTCTGGTTCTAGTTAGTAGGGATTCTATCGGTTCGAATCGGGTTCTCCTATCCAAGAATCTTAAAGACTTAGCCTCGGTGGCTTTCTTGGTATGTTTTGCAAGTCTCTTCTGTGCAATCAATACGTAATGAGCCCGGGTGCGGATGGCCTTTGAAGTCTGGTGCCGCGGTGGATGTGTGTAGGCCTGCGGCATGTCGGATGGTGTGGGGTATAAGCGGGGAGGTGGCAATTCAAACCGGGCAAATTGAATCAGGTTGCCACAATTTCTCAGCTTTGACACCACAAGTGAGTTCTGCCTGGTGCCCCTCTCTCTCTCTCTCTCTGCCAGAGAGAGTCAACGAGAAGCCCCGCTTACAATTCAATTCCAACTGCTCCTTTAGCAGTGAATACGCTAACAACCATGACTTCGTTTGCTCGCATACTCTTGATCTTTTCCCCACTTGATTTTACTCTCCTTCCTTCGTCGAGTTTTCCTTTACTCCTCCTCCCCCTTTTTGCTTTTACTTCTAATAAGAATAATAGGAAGAGAGGGCGAGAGAGAATGAAAGGAGTTACCAACAGAGATTGAAATAATGAACGAACATGAGTTTTGAAATTGAAGCGGTTTTAAGCAGGCTATTGACCTTTCTTAATCTACATCTAATCTAATATAATCTTAGGCTTATTAAAATGATGTTTTAAAGTTGATTGAATTAAATTTAACCTATTGGGGGAAAAACGCAGGTGTGGTTCCAAAACCGACGGGCCAAGTGGCGCAAGACCGAGCGCATGAAAGACGAGCAAAAGCGGCGCGACGATGGCGGCAAGACTCCCGCAGGATCGAAATCCATTCACGAGGTTAGTCTGCCCACGAACGGGCCCCCTGCTTTTTCAACGTGATTACAACAAAAATGACGATCCTCCTTCTCAACAACTTATCCATATTGACCTAATGTTGTAATTAAGCATTAATTAATGAGTATTGAATTAAGTTTATGAATGATATCGGAATTGATTAACGAATGTGTCGATAGAACGACTCCGAGGAACCGGTCTCTGTTAGCGACCTGCAAGACGACGTGACTGGAACTTCTTCGCCAACGGCAGAGAGCGTGCGCTACTCGGCCGAGCCCATCCCACCGATACAGTTGAGTCACTTCCGTTCCTATAACGTCAGTCTGCTTTATGGTTAACTACTTTATCATCTTAATTACAAGTTTCAGTGGTATTAGTTAGAGTTACCCAACAGTATCGTCAGATTGCCAAGTCGATTGCATACCAACTGACAATGACATTAACTGTTTAGTGTGGATCAATCACCGCTTACGGCTGTCATGGAACACTCGGAGGAGCCAAATCCTGGAACGGCAGGCGAGAAAGAGCTTCCGGCTGGACAAGTATCCAGGGAGAACGATTCCAGTTCACCGGATTCGGTCAAGAGCGAAGTCCAACCGACCAGTCCGCAATCTTCCAAGGTCGATCCAGCGGACAAGATATGTTCTCCTGCGGACGCCATGGGATCCAGTGAAAGCAGCAGCAGCAGCAGCGGTCCTGCTCTCATGGGCCATTCGCTGAAAACCAATTCGCTTCCGACGTTCCCGTTTTCAACGCCGTCGTCTTCGACGTACGCGTCGCATCTGTTTCCGCATTTCCAGAGCAGGTACTTCGCGAAAGAAATTAACTTTAAATGAGTATAATTACAGTTGATTGTTACAAGTTTAAGTAATTAGTAACAGACATTGTTAATTCAAAATCTGTGTTGAATAAGATCAACTTATAAATTAATGAACCGAAATTATAAAATTATTCAATTCAAGGTAATAAATAAAGTTAAGTTTGATTTTTTCTCGCTTGAAACTTCTAAGCCAGAGGATAAAAGGGAATACGTGAAAAGCGGAGAGGATATACCCAAACGATAGTTGATTATGTGATACTAGTGTGTGGACAATGAGCCGTAACGGCAATTAGAGTATCCGGCATAGGCCCACGGACGGCGTTTCTCCATCCAGGGGCCCTCCCCCTCCTCCCCCCGCCTTTACATCGGAAGGGCTAACTCTTAGCCCTCCTCTGATGATCCCCTTTGCGCTTTCAGGAAGTTTTTCACATTCGCCTCCCCCAGCGCCATACTTTGCTTAAAACCTTACGATCCTTCAGTCATCATGTAAGGCGATATGGTTCTATACTTGGATTAACTTAATTCACCTTCAATTTAAGTGATTTGCTATCCTCTATCCAACGAACTGAATCATTACTTTAAACATAGTATTCATTGAATGATACGTCCGGTTCTACACATGTCCAGCTAAGAATAAAGACCATCATGATAACGTCGAAAAAATCACCATACGTTCCAACTAATTACAATAACTTGTGATATTATTTAAACTTAATACTTATACTTTAATGAAAAGGGAAACCGAGTATTTACTGACTGAATGCCTCTTAAAAGAGTTATCCAGTCTACTTACTGTCTTCAGAACAAAGGCGAAATTGGTTCTTGTAAAGCACTGCTTAAAGATCAGACAATGGCAGTGATTAATAACTGCTTTTACAAATTATCCTGTCCCATTGGTCGAAACGTTAGATTTTCAATAAATAACCAGCTGGCAGTTGTGGATTAGCGGTTTGAGGGATAAAAGCGTAAGCCTCTCGTTTGGACCACCGAGACGATCACGCTAATGGCTACTGTAATATGAACTACACGCAGGCAATTAAGTGGAAATCTTTAATTCAGTGGCGCAATTAAAACCAAAGGACTTAAATGACAGTCGTCGTCCGTCTCAAAGTCATTGACTTGCCATAACCGCAATCAGATTTTCACCAACAGCATTAAACATTAGTCAAAGTTAATAGTATTTTATGTTTAATGAATACAGAAACTTTAAAAAACTTAAATAAATTAAACTATTAAATTAAAAGATAAAAAATTAAAACCATTATTGGAATTTGCAGCGGATTGCGATCCCTACTGGAGCCCGGCGCTTACGGCGGACCGCGTCCATTCTACCCACGATTCCACACCGGAGTGAACCATCATCCATTGAGTGTAGGCAATCCGTCTCTCTTCTCGTCTACATTCCACGGTGAGCCATCTCATCCGCCGCAATAACAATCCGGCTCTTTCTCCACATTCTAATTAACATCATCATTAAGTTAACTGAGAAATAATTTAGAGTTTGAACATGTTTTACAATCTGCAGCCGGACTTTGCCCCTGTTGTCCAGTCAAACCGAGGCCGATGAGCGCAGCCCTGGGAAACCTTAATCCGCTGAGTCTGCCAAGTCTGACGGCTCCGGTGAGCGGCCTGCCGCTGCTGTCCACCTCCACGGCGGGGCTTTTCGGTATGAACAGCGTTTTCAGCAGCTCCTCCATGCTGGAGCCACGCATTTCCAGTGTGGAAGAACTGCGCCGCAAGGCTCAGGAACACTCAGCAGCCCTGCTGGAAAGTCTGCAGCAGCATGCCATGGAACTCCATTTGCAGCAGCAGCAGCAGCAGCAGCATCATCAGCGTAAAAAAGACAACCAGCTGGGTCTCTTACCGGAGAACTCTTCAGATTAACTTTGGCCAAATTTCTTGTTCTCTCCTGTTTTTCATCTTTCCCTCCATTGATTTATTAATTCATTTAACTTAATTTCATATTCATTGTTTGAAAAGATGCTCGCGTTGTGTCCGCTTCACTGACAATGTGACAAAATCACTTGGCTTTCATTCATGTGCTAGTTATTTGCATTGAAGGATATATATCCTCTCGCCCCCTCCCCTGTGAGTTTTTCACGATCTCCAAAGAACTATTGACTGTAATTTTGTTTTCTCAAAGCGTACAGCTTTTCAGATCTCTCTGTTGATAACAATACACGTGTGTTCGTCCGTGCAAAGATCACTGAATCTATTATCGTTTCTCCAAATGATTACCCCAATGCGAAGAATGACCACGGGGGAAGAGAGACACACTTCAATTGTAGAGGAAATCGGATATTTTCACATTCCGACGCACGGCGTTACTGTAGCCTTCCTTGAAGTGGAACCAGATGTCGCTTTTGACGATGTCGCTCGTCACTGCAACCAAAACAGAACGGTTATCAATAGAATTAGGTAAATGCATATAGACTGGTTGCTCGGCAAACACCATAGCTGGTATTCGTCTACGATAAATTCACCTTGGACGACGTCCGTCTTGGCCACCAATTTGACGGCGCGGCCGAAGAAATCCGTTGGCGTCTGCAAGAAAACAGCAAATCAGAATCAAAAATGAGAGGCGTTACCAACACACAATTTCATTGCTGCTGATGGCCGTTGCGTTCATATGAATACAAATGGAAATAACCCAACAATTTACACAACAATAACAAATCGACATTATCTTGAACTTGGGGACTGAACAGCCATTGTTATTGGGCAGAATGCTGAATGATTTAATTATACTGGATTATAAATTACAAATACGAGATCGCAAATTTTTAATACGTTAACCTTACAATTATACAAAATCAACATTTAAAAATGTAAATAAATTCAATATAAAGTATAAAAAAATGGGGAAAAAAACAAGGTAATCTGTCGGTATTTTATTCTACCGCAACTAACGAACCGATTTAAACGAAACTTGACGAGTGTATTAACTATCAATAGACCTAAAGTCACTTATTTTTGGGTTGCTATATCTTAAAAAATGTAGGAGCCATAAGCAATCGACTTTTCCCCAGCAGGAACCGTTTTTTTAAATATTGCCCTCCACTGTGCAGACGGACGCTTCAGACTTGTATCCACGACTCTATTGAATTCTCACGGCGTTTCCGTTTTCATTCACAATTTTTCTTTCAATCCCTGATTTTAATTTCCAACTTTAAAAGAATATCTTCCATTGCTCAACGCGCTCCCTCTCGTAATCCAAATCGGCGGAGCAAACTCTTCTCCTCCACCCCAATGACGGGGTGGAGGGGGGGGGGGNGCTGATAACATCTCTATATCACTCAGACAATAACAGTGGTCAACAATCAAAGCTAAACGATTCCATCTGATAACGATCTGAGTCTGTTACATATGGTTAATAAAATAGTCAATTAACTTATTTATTACTATTTTTTTTAATTAGCAATCGAGCTGATTCGCTCATAAGGTTAAATTCACACAGCCGGGCGGACTAACTTAGTTTCAACTTTTGTATTTATGAAGGTTGGATAATCTTAATCTTGGGTTTGTTCTATTCAAGTTGAGTCGAGTCGGCGGCCTTGGTCTTCAAGTCGGGTCGAGTCAAAGTCGCTGATACGCAGTCCAACGATGAGTCAAGTTGAGTCAATTAGGCCGACTTGAGTCGATAAGTCGAGTCGAGTTCATTCGAGTCATTTAACGCAAAGGACCGAGTCGATCCAAGTCGACTCGACTCGACCCAAGTCAAGTCCCTTGACATCCCTACCTAGTCGGGCTAATTCAGTTCTGAGCTTTTTGAAAACAGCGAGAGATTTTTTAAAATACAATTTGCTCAATAATCTTATTTTTTTAAAAATTCTTGTGGCTCAATAAATACATCAAGTCCTAATTAAAGAAAAGGTTAAAACGATTTCGCAATACGTACAATTAACAAGCCAATTGCGTTATTTACTGATATCTGGAAATTTGTTCCAACATTATCAATCAACTCCCTAATACAATAACTACAACTTGCATTGTTATACATTCATGTCGGTTTACTCTGATTCAGACAGAATTTCAGTCATTAATCAACTAATCAAATTATACTATAAGTAATTACAAGTTGAGTTAATACAGTTAACTAAATTAAGTTAAATAAAACTATTGGTGGTAAGAAAAAACGAATCGCCAGGGTATACTTCGGAACCCGACTCGATAAAACCCGTATACCCTTGAGAACGGCACATTACGTATATCCATGAAGATTAATGACTCGCCGAGTAAAAAGTAATCAACTCTTCGACTAGCTAATTAACTCGACGATCCGAGTAAATTAGCTAACTGGACTAGTAACCGCGGTGCGAACGGACTAAAAGTGTATACCCCGACTAGTAAATAAGATTCGATCAACCAACCAATCATTTCAACTAATCAAGTGGCTAAATTAAGCAACTACCAATCAAAATAACTACAACGACGATTCACCTTTACTCATATTTTATTTCGAATAAAACATAATCATGTACCGATACTAATTAGAGTAATTAGCCTTTATTGTATTTCATTATTTTCATTATTTTATAATTGATTTATTATAAATCAAGTTTAACCATGCAATACAATCTGCAACATTAACTTCAATATCGGTTACACCCATTGACAAGTAATACGAGCCAATAACAGAGATGGCCAGCAACTCAATCGCAGCGACGTAAAAGCAAGTTTGACCATCGAGGCTTTTACCGTTCAATGGCTAAACAGCAAACACTGCCGTAAGTGCCTAACTGCCTCCATAAATCCGCTAAAGCGGCCAAAGTTAACGTTTCATTGCAAGATACAAATGGCCGGCGAGTAGCTTAAGAGCCTCCCCCCTCCCCCTGAACAAGAACAAGAATGAGAACGAGAGAATCAACAACAAAAAAACCGCCCCAGTAAAGTGCATCTAAAGCCGCAGACGTTTTTCACGGTCGGTTTGTACATTGATGGCGGGAAAGGGAATCACTGCAGGACGTAAACGAAGAGAAAAGAGACTCTCCCAATCCCCTTTTTCTTAAAAAAGAGAAGAAATTCCGGTCAAAAAAAGAGTTTATACGAGAAAAAAAGAAAGTCGAAGAAGAAGAAATCGCTTTGGCCAAAACGATAAAAGTTGAACCCATTTCCCGATTTTCCACGTTGGCAATTCCCTTTTTCCCCCCGGTGCTTTTGCTCGCCGCAGACTCTCTTTCCGCCGGCTCACTACATTACACCACCAATAACTTCCGGACGCTTTTATACGGACGTGGCGCGCGCCGTGCAGCCAGCCGCAGCTTATGCAACTTGACTCCCGATTACCGCAGCCACACGCAATCAAGTCGACTCGATTTCTTCCGCCGGTCGCCTGTCTCCATTCTGCACAGGCTATTCACCATCCCCCCCCCCACTAACCCCAAACCTGCAGGTTTTCTGAAAAGGAACAGAGGGAGGGCGGGCGGGGGACGTCCGGAGGATCGAGAGAAAAAAGCCGAGTATCTCACATCAATAGAAACACCAGGAAAGAGATCCCGTAATGGGACATAATAGAGAGAAGAAAAGCCGAATAGGGAGGGAGAATTGTGGTTTGACGGGTGGGAGCATTATGACGTCAGTCACGTGACCCTTCCATAAGGTTCTATAGGCTTCCCACCCACCCAAAAACACACACACAAATCAATTCATTACAGGAAATTTCAAATCAATGTAAAAAGAAATACTAAAATCTTTTGAAAACAATCAGAATATTTCACTCATTACGACATACGGATTATCATTCACATCAAAATCATTACGGGACGGGCTTTGTCGCCAATCACGCACTACGTCGTCAATCACGTGACCCTTCCATAAAGCCCTACAGGCTTCATACACACGACAATATATTTGTTCTATTTCACTGTTTCTATGGCACAAACTTGCAGAACTCGGATTAATTTCAGTATAGGGAGCGACATTACGACGGACATGCCCAATCTTCGCACGGAATCTTTCAACGGAGGGCACATGCGATTGGCTCTTCGGCTGATCGTCAGGCCGCCAACACGGCGGACATTTCCAAGTGCACAAGCCCCACATGATTACACTCGTAAAAAAAGAATAAACCACAAAAGACAGAAATAGAGATGGCCCGGGCTTAACCGCTTCATTTGCATTTCAATGGAAACGACTTGAAACGACTTGGCATACACACGGCAAAAGCATATGCACACGAGAAAAAGGGGGAAGCGCACTTAATGGAGCGTTAAGAAAACTATTTGCAAGCGAATAGATGCTGCTGGCCATTAAGTGTTTCACGCACCAACTCCAATGGAAAAGCTACTCAATTCATTCTCCTTTGACTTTGTCTGTCTACTCCCCCCCCCCCCAACAACCCGCCCCTCCTTTATCCTCTCATTGATCTGGGCAGCTCTATTAGAGCCATTATCATCTGAAAAGGCAACATGCCTCCCCTCCCTACTACATAACAATAACAGGCGAAGCTATTCATCGAGTATACTAAGTCATTTTTTCGCTCTATTAGCCGACAAACCGTCTTGTCAAGAAACACCGGGCCCTATAGCTCACCTGCGATTGCAGGATTATCGGGATTCGTTGCTTTTCTTACACTTAGAATCACTCATGAAAGGAAACTTAAAAAGTTTTCGATAAAAAATTTAAGTTTTATTTATATGTAATGAAATTAATTAACCCAATATCAACTAACGCCAACTAAAAACATCCAATTTCGGCACAAAAACCATCAATTCACAAGTGAATACAAATCCAACATTACCTTCTCTGTTGGTGCAGCAGCACGAGTCTTAACGGGCTGCAATGTCTGCAGGTGATTCGGTACGACAGCAGCTGCAGGTTCAGCAGCTTTGGGCTGGATTTGGTTGAGAGGTCCTAGTTTAGCTTCGTAGATTCGCATCTTTTCCAGTTCGACTTCGCGGGCTATCGTCTGTTTCGAGGCGTAAGTCAATCGACGACGCTGTAGACCCGTCTCGTAGTGGACTAGCTCGTCGATGTTCCTGGAATATAACTTTTGTTACAGAAACTCTTCCCAACAATTAGCAGACGGGATGTTAATTAAATTTAGTGAAATTCCCTGTTATTTACTTTAAATTCTACCTATCCCTTTCTGAGCCCAAATTAAGCGTCTAGAATTACTAGAAACCACTAAGGTATTTTTTCTATTTTTTTCAAATGCTTAGAACGAACATAATTCCTCGATTAACTAAACCTGGAATTATCCATCAAATTATGAAAATTCGGTATTATAATTAAATTACTTGAGTAAACAGTCAATTATTATTCTAACATCCTTATTTACCCCAAAACAATTAAAGAACGAGTTCGTAGTAAATTCTTGTTAAAATTACTCTGTCAAATTAAGGCAAATCTTACGACAATAGATGAAGCAGATCAACGTGGATTAATTTTTATTTAAAAAATTAGTTTTACGACTCTATTATCGTTTTGAATTTGAATGTGGTATTTGTGATTGTCGTACATGATCTGTCAGCTATAAATAATATTCCTTGTGTTTAACCTGGGCAAACAATTTGGGAAGTTTCGCCAATTACTGGTTTTCGTTACATCGATTTTATCTCCTCGCGCAAGTCTTATTATTTTAATTTGATAATTTTTTATTAATTCGTTATATATTACTTTATTAATGGCTTGAAGTATTTGAAATATTTCAGAATAATTTAGTTTAATTATTACATCTTTAATTGTACCTGACAGTTTATGTTTATTGCCAGGCTTACGGAAAGTTGCGATATCTTACGGTTCCATGACGTAGTTAAAGGCTCCATCGACCGTTCTTTCTTGTCTGTAAGTGATGTTGTAACCGATCATGACGTCGATGACGTGCTTCAGTCCCTCCCTCTCGGTCGCGCTGTACAGCTGGGAATTGACCTAAATACCAATCAGTTCGTTTAACCAACAAACTGCCGGAATCATCCGCTAGACATTCGACTAACTGGTCTCAAGGCCGGTGTAATGATGGGCTGCAGGAAGGGCAAGACATCGAGGACGACATTCTCCGGGTGGATGTAGGCCCGTACCTGAGGGGCTGTCTCAGCCAGCAGTGTGGCGACGATGTTCTGGTGTTTCGTCAGTTTGCTATTCATCTGCAAAAAATTAAAAACTAATAATAATTCTTTTTTTAAAAATTAATAATTGAATAATTAAATTAAAAAATACAAGCTGCCGACTAAAACCGGAGATCACAAATTAAAATGCATAAAAAATTATATAGAAATTTAATATATTAAAAAAGGATATTCGATATTTTTTCTAAAATTAAAATTAACAAAAGAATCAACTTAAATACAAATCAGGCAGGGGCAAAAATTCAATACAATAATTAAGAAAATTGAAGATAATCATAACTTCATCAAATATAAACTTGACCAAGTCTACCAACAGAAAAGCAAATAAAACGGGCGTAAATAAAAGTGAGTAAATGACTAATAATCAAAGAAAGTGGCAAAACCTCTGCCGCGACGGTAGGGTACGTTATCTTCGACGGAGTGTTGGCCGCGAAGTTGAAATGAAGTCCCACAAACAGATACGGAATGTACGGCAGCATCGTGTAGTTCTGCAGATGCTGGATCTCTCGGTTGATGATGTCGTACTGGCACATCAAGTCCAGACCTGAAATGACCTGGAATGACCAAATTTTATACAACTTAACTTAAGTAATTAAATTAACAACTAAGTTTATCCAGAGGGATTTTCAAATAAATCGACCCATAAATAAATAAATGGCCAATTCAGTGAATAAGTTATTTTAACACTAGATGCCCTCATCCCCAATTCGTTAAATATTACCCAATCAGCATATAGTTTAAGACGGATGAACCGAAAGTTTTAAACCTTAGTTGACCTTGGATACTTCGTAATTTGGGTTATAAACTAGGATCAGGTGATGAAATTACCGCAGACATGTAGGTATCGCGAAATTTCACATTGGCATAGTTCTCAAAGACGCCCTGGATGAGTCGATCGTAATCACCGCACGATTGCACCGAATGCAGCACTTTGGAGAACCTTGTCGAGCATTTCAAGAAAAAACATTCAATTAAGGATATCAGGTTATCATGTTGGACAGTGCGCTTGTGGAATTTCAAATCAAGGTCAACGATTTCACTTTGTAGGAGATTCGTTTGCAAAGAGGGAAGACGATAAATCTTTACGTTTCATCAACTATAATTCCACTTAACTTGCACGGAAAGCACAGGCTACTGTTCTTCTTTTGATTAATATCACAGGGGTTACCCGGGCTTGCGAGCGTTCAATTCTCCAAAGGGACCATCTCCCCCATAGACCTTGGGGGATTCGAGCGCGTCAGGTTCATTCTTGCTACCAGTTCATCTTCATAAAACTACTTAAGTTTTTAGTCTCAATTGGTTTTACAATAGAAAAGCCTTTCTGGCTGACCCTCTAACCAACAGACACCCTTTCAAGTTAACTGTAATTAACATATCAGAAAATACAGATTATAAATATGAAACTCGTGTTTTGTCACTTCTACTTTAACGATGAAAATAATTGAAATCGTAGACATAATCAAAATGGATGGTTAGATATAATGAAAACCGGTCATTACCTGGTAGCCGGGGTAATCGTGCTTCCGGCGGATCGGTCCAGCGGTCTCTCCAGGTCCGGCAGCGCGCTCAACGGGGCGTCCCTCTCGTATTTCTCAAAGGTGTAGCTTCTGCAAGATTCATCAAATGACTGGTTAAACCAATAACTGCGCATACAAAACAGATGTTTCAATCTCAGTTGTAAATTGCATACTATTGTAAGTAACTCTTCTGTATGGTATAACTTTCAAGACAGATTTAGAATAACAATGACTTTTACAAAAATACGAAACTGTAAAGGTAAACGCCATACTACAATAAAAAAAAACAATTTCAATTATTTATGGATGTATTTTGTTAATAGTCATATAAATGATTTTATTTTTGTCATTATATTTCGACATATCTATCTACGTATCTATCTACTTATCTGTCTATCCGTCTATCAATTTATCTTTCTATCTATCTTTTTATATATCTGTTTATCTATTTAACTATCTATATCTATGTATCTATCTGTCTAAATATATCTATCTATCTATACCTATCTATTATATCTATCTTTCCTTCTATCCATCCATTCATCCATTCGTCAATCAGTCAATGCATCCATGCATCCATTCAGTCGTTAATCCACCCATCTATCTATCTGTTCATCTATCTTTCTATCTATCTGTCTATCTATTTATCCATCTATCTACATATCTATCTGTCTATCTACCTACGTATCTGTCTATATACATATGTATCTATGTATCCGTCTAGTTTTCTATCTATCTATCCATCCATTCATCAATCAGTCAATGCATCCTTGCATCCATTCAATCGTTAATCGACCCAATTATCTATCTATCTGTCTACCTATCTGTCTCTATTTAACTTTCTGCCTAGTATTTTCTTTTTACTTTTTAGGACGTGGTATGGTGAAGATATCCTGCCAGACTTGGAAGAAACTCTTGCGTGAATCTTTCTGTCCAATAGCGGAATTGCACACATCGCGTAGTTTCAGTTCTGACGAGCGAATCTTGACAAAGTACAGCGTAGCCAGGCAGCTGCGAATATCGTTTCCAGCTTTCTCGCACAGGGCTTCCAGGGTCGACAAATCGGTGGTCAATTTCTGCTGCCGCGAAATATCGAACAGTCGCTGAGCCAGTCTGAAAAATTCACATATTAAATGTATCTTCAATAATGGTTATTACATTAACTTGGTGACTAGCTTCAGCAAAATGGACAGAACCTCATCGTTAAGGTGGGCGGGAACTGGAGAACCAGCGCAACCTGACGTAACGGCCTCAACGAGGGCACATAGAGGTCATTGCAGACGCAAATAATCGGCCGTAGAATAACCGGAGGTCCGCCTTTCTTTTTCGATTTGGGTCGGCCGTTTTTCCCCGCGCTGTTTGCGTCCTCCTTGCTGGTCTGACTTTGAATTGCGTTCACCAGGTAGGCAATGGACGGCTGCAAAACAACATAAAATATTAACTGTCCGATAATCAGCTGGGTACTTCTTATAACTACAAAATTAAACTTAAGGATAATACGACGCGTATCTTTTCAGCGCATTATTAAGGAAATATAATGCGACTGTGTGACACGGTTAATCTCCTCTTGTTAGATTAACTACTAATATATTTTAAAAATTAATTACATTTTTTATAAAAATATTCTCGTATTTACTTCAGGTTTAATATTCTACAGAACTTAATTAGTGGTAGTAGTTCTCCTCAATTGTTTAATTAAGTTAATTAAATAAAGTAAGATCATTAGTGTTTGATTACAGCTGGGGCTCCATCAATCTCATCGATAACAAGGCAATTGGGCCTCGGGTCTCTGCCGATAACCGATTTCATCTGAGTAGCATTTTCCAGTTGAACTTTAAAGGCCTCCAAACTCCTGTCGTCACTGGCATTCATCTCTACCACATTGTAACCTATTGGAAAAATCGAATGGTTAGTTATTCTTAACTGTTCTGCTTTTTGTTATTCAACTAAAGTGGGCAATGCTCGTAAGGTGTCATCCTCTAAGGTTAACAGTTTGTTGAGGATTCAAAGTAATAGGTGGACCATGTACCCGCATGCTTTGCAGCGATGTGAGCCAGGGTAGTCTTGCCCAGACCAGGCGGTCCACTGATCAAGACAATCTTCTGCATTGGCCGTCCAGACGAGTCGAATTCTTCCTTAATTTGGGATTCGTTGTATTTTCTCTGGAACCTCTGTGGTTTTGGAAAACGCTCTCCCATTTTGGGTTTGACGGCAACTTCCTCCTTGACCTTGGCTTTGGTCTTGACCTCTCGGTTGAAAACGACCTTGTCCCAAAGTTTGAGCCAGTGGAGCAGCGTCCTGTTGATACTCTCGTCGCTGAGGAGCTCCAGGTAGGTACGGGGACGGTATTTTTCAACCCACATGTCACCGCCGTCCTCGCTTTTCTTCACCGACGATGCCGAGACTACACTTGTTTCGATTTCCTGAAGCCGGCGCTCGAAGTAATCTTCCGCATCAGTAGATTTTTTGCGCATCTGTTGAACCATCATTTTAGAATGTTTCTTTGATATTAGTTTATTGTTAAACAATGACGGCTTTTGTTACTGTCTTAAATTGATACTTCGGTATTGCATTTAAATATTATTGTAAATACACGTTTAATAGATAGTCGTCATGTAAAACAAGTTTCACCTCTCTTTCCACTTGGAACTTCAAATCTTGAATCGGTAACGAAAGCAGCTGTCCAAATTTGGTAACTTCAGTTGCTTGCTTGGCCTGTAATCAAAGCAACAACCATTTAAACACATCTGTACACCTCGGATTAACGCAGCAACAATACCTGTCGAACCAGCTCCTCCTCCGACTTCATCCTAATGTAATACCGCTGACCCGAGGTGGTGGTAATCGTGTGGTGCGGCTCGTTGGGCACGATTCTGAAGATGTGACGCTTTTTGCGTTTCAGAGTAACAGAACTGCTCGAGTACGGCGCGGACGACTGAGACAGTTTGGCTATGTAGCTATAATCTGTTTTCTGCCTCTTCTCGGGTTGCTCTTCAACTTCTTTTTCTTTTCCTAAAAAACAGGATACGATTAGCAAGCTACATCACACCTACAGCATATTCATTTACTAGCAATCTGAAGGTCACCAGAGTCAGCCCCATTGTCGTCATTCAAGCTGTGGTTTACGTTATCGCTACTGATTCCTGCGTTTGACTCGTACGGAAGTGGATTCGAGTCGGAGAAAGGAGGTGCATCATCCGTGCCATCGTTTTCTTTTCCAAAATTAAGAGTTTTTTTCGATTTCTTGGGGAGCAAGACGGTTGGTTCTTCGTCATACCCTGTACAGATTGTAATTTAACGAGTATGAAATGAATAATTAAAATATGATATCAGACATCTTTTTTACCGAGTTCTTCAACCAGTTCCATCTCATCCGCATACAATAGGTCAAATTCATCCTCGGGATCAGGAAAATCATCCATTTTTCTAGTTTATTTTCTGTAAGTACCTAGGCTACAGGAATGATTTGTAAACAACAAACAAGAAGTCTCTTCTTTGAGAAAGGAACGTCATCTGATAGAGCGCCAAAATCAAGCAAATGATGGATTCCAGCGTTGCCAGTTCTTCCTAAAAGAAGACCCTAAAAAACTCAATATTTAAAACATTGTCAGATATTCTAGATTGCATATTTACGTAAATTGAACGAATTTATTCCGTGGATTTTTTCGATGTTACAATTAAATGCTTGTTTAATGTTTGTATAACGCAATTACGATTATTACACAAGTAACAGCACCGACACTAGTCTAGTAGCAGAAGGCGGATTTTAGCATAAAAGTCCATTATGGTTTGAAAGTTAGCACATCTTTCCTAGTTAATCTATAGCTTTGTCTCTTTACCTGAAACCGCAATTTGGGATGTTCCAACGCAATCATATAACATATTATACAACATAAGTATAACGGCAACCGTCTTTTTACTTCAGATAAAATATTAGGGATAACCTTTGCTGTTAAAGTTAAAGTAAAACAGAAATAAAACCGACAATAGAGAAAACAGAAACAGAGACAATAAGTGCAAGGGATCTGCGCTTTAGTAGTTCAAGAATTAGATTAGACAGATAGAAAGACAAACCTATATCGATAGGTAAACAAATAAAGGTTTCTAGAATTACATATTATAGGTAACGTTATAACCTTTAAAAAATGTAGGTGTACAGAGAGATAGGATAATCTCTATTGCGCTTAATTAACACAGTTACTTTTTAAGAATTGTATACAATATTTTGTTTCACAACATTTTCAGTTTTCGAGTTTTTGTTAAGATAACCCAAATTGAATACGCTTTACATTTGAAAAAAGCCAACGAGATATATTTGTGATTATCTTTAACCGAATCAAACCGACGGGAGCCGGCGCGGAACACCCAACTGACATTCTGAGGTGTCGTTATATGTGAATAACAAACAGACAAGGACAAAGTTAAGTCCGTTATTTAAATAAGAGCGCGAAATTAACGCATTATGATCGGGGGCACTGTGATAAAGGCAATTGTAGAGAGGTAAACAACGAGGCAAAATAGCAACAACAAAAAGATACCGACTTGAGAAAAAGAAAAATCAACGCCAAGCCTTGCCATGGTAACTCTAACATTAAGTTGCGGGATATATTTGTTCTCATTGTCTTGGGATGGGAATGTCGCTTTGCAGGTTGAGACCAATAGGGAGAGTGATCAGGAGGGAAAAACCAATGGCTACTGACTGCTGCTGCTGCTAGTCCTGCAATGAAAACAAGAGGAATTACTGTCACAGCACGACATATTGGTATGAATGATGAGTTTCCTATTGACCGCATCATATTAACACATACCGAGAAAATGAACAACCAAGGTCACAACTTAACTTTGTTATGAAAAAAAATGATTTCAAACTTAAGTTTTGATTAATTATTAGTATTCAAGGTCTGCTGTTGATGTGACGTATCGTTAAATGTGTTCGATGTAACTGTTAATGTGGCTATCACGCAAGGCGCAATAGCCTGTTACGGCCATCGTAACGTAAATCACTTACTCGTCTTCGTCGTCCGAGGGTTCGGGCTCTGGAAACTCCCTTCTCATGGTCCACACGACAGTAGGACAGTCGTTTTGGTGAGCAGACACGGACGGTGAAGACGAAATGACACGGTAGCCGAGGACTTCCAACGCGTTTATCATGACGATAGGGTGATGCTTGAAAACAACAGTAAAGGCTTCCGACGGTCCGTCAATAACGAATCTGTTCAGCTCCTCCAATTCGAATGCTGTCAGAATAGAATCAAATTGAGAAGAAGCAAATTTAGCACAAGCAGTAGTTCATTCAAATCAACTGAACAGTCAAATTAAACACTTAATGTGACTCATACTGTATAACCCAATACAACATGTGAAAAGTAAAGCTAAATTCAACATATTAACATAAAGATAAACAGAACGACCATTCTGAAATATTACCTTTGAGTCCGGAAATGGCGACCTTCCACGGCGTGGATTCATTTTTCAGCGGCGTGAGGTTACCGTTGACGATGACGTAAGGCATGTCTTACTGGACGCGTGGACGGATTAGTATCTTTGAAGGCAATAAAAGTGCTGAATTTCGAAGTTGCAAGTCCTTGACAGCGTATTGTTTACAAGTTCGTGAGAAACAGCTTCACTTTTGACAGGGTGATGCTAAACTGCAGATTTACACTCGAATTAAATACGATAAACGTAACATCAACAGACTGCGTTAATAGCATATAAAATAAAGTATAAAATTAGACAGCGGTTTCAGATGCATTTTTTATTTTTTTAATGGTACATTTTGTTGCATATGTTTCGTATATTTTCCAGGGTTGTTCGATATATCGAGGCTTTTTGACGTCGATATATCATATCGATATCGTATCAATAAGAAATTTAAATATCGATAAGGCTATCGATATTGATATTGGGAAACCTTATCAATATATTGTATCGTTAATATGGATATTCGTTTTTTCACGATTGAACGCACAATGCTTATCGATATCCGTTTTCTCCTATATCGAACGTCCAGAGATTGTCCGCACCTCGGCGAAGAGGGAAGATGAAAGTTGGCGCTCTCTCTAGGTCTTATTTAATTGGGTGAAATGCGAGTAAGTTCTTTTATTCCCATTAGTGGCGCTTAGATTCGTAGCAGAGGCAGCATAAAAAGTTGGTTACCCTGATCAAACTCCAGACTTGACTTTTTCATCTTGACAAACGGGCACCTGGTTCCTTAGGGGTCCCTTGGATTCAGTACCCCCGCCCCCTCCCGTGGATCATAAGAGACATGAAGGGTGCACATAATAATGATGGATGCTATGATCTTGTCTGAAACTCTTTTACTATTGCATTAAGTTGGACTTAAAACGGCAAAAAGTTTGCTTCCCGTAGCAAGATGTTTGTTGTTTCTTCAAATTCAAGTGCTGCGTAAAATGGGACTTCTTTGCTAACACACAGTTTTATCAAATTTTTTGTTCTTATTGACTGGTGAATAGAACGCCTTGGGTTACCTACTTTGTGGTGTACAATAACAATGTAAGTTATTAGACTTTTAAACTTAAAGTAGTGCACTATCGGTATTATCGATATCTGCTACCTTATCGATATATCCTATCGTTATCGAATCGATAAGGAATTTAAAATATCGTAAAGGAAACGATATCAATATTTGATTTTCTTATCGATATATCGGATCGATTATATCGATAGCAAGAAATTGTGATATCGAACAACCCCGATATTGTGTATTTTATACATTTTATTAATTGTTTAGTTATTCAAAACTTTTAGCAATTTTTCGAAATCTTTATACTGAAAAATGACGACGGGAGCTTATATTCGTAACATGAACAGCAACACAACAAATGTTTGCAGTAAATTAATTATACGTAATATCTAGCCATTATTCAGCTAGTATTTCAGTGGACGAATAAATAGGTGGAGGCGCATCAAATTTTAATTGCAGTTACTTTACTTTAAGTCGCAGATCGAAATGAAATTAACAATATGGCAACGCAGCTCCAAAAATAAGTCGTGAAGCGTTGTGTCCTTCCGCCGGTGCCACTTGCATTCTGCAGCACGATTCGGATTTGATCGAACTCGTGGGAGCCGCGTGCACGGATCAAACAATCATGGACGAAAATGGTAAAATATCATCCTGACATTAGTTTCAAATGAGATTTTTAAGCAACTTTATCAGCGCAACGCAAGTTTTGCTTCGTTGCATTACGCATTAATTGTAATAAGCAAAGTTGTACTTGGCTACACGTGGCGGGTCAAGCACACCACGTGGTGCGCTGATGAAGATGTCTGCTAATCAAAGTCAATTTTTATTGCAGAAATTCTTGGCGAGAAGAGGAAAGAGAAGAAGAAGTCGAAGAAAACCCTAGGGGACATTCAGACAGAAAACAGTTTTGCCATCGACTCGACAGAGAAGCCCATTCCGAAGCTGGACACATCTGAATGGCCACTTCTTCTCAAGGTAGTACACCTGTTTTAACGAGCATTGCGCAAATTAACTCTAGCCCGATGTTTTATTCACCTAGAATTTCGACAAACTCAACACAAGGACAAACCACTACACGCCGTTGCCCAGTGGCTGCTCCCCGCTGAAACGTGACATGAAAGAGTACGTCCATGGTGGTTTCATCAACTTGGACAAGCCTGCGAACCCCAGCTCGCATGAAGTTGTTGCCTGGATTAAGAGAATACTCCGCTGCGAAAAGACCGGTCACTCGGGTACCCTGGATCCCAAAGTTACTGGCTGCTTGATCGTGTGCATTGACAGAGCCACTCGGTTAGTCAAGTCGCAGCAAGGTGCTGGCAAGGAGTACGTCTGCATCTTCAAACTCCACTCGGCCGTTGAAAACGTTAGCCAGGTATACTCCTCCCACTTTATTTTAAACCATTTTCTCGTTGGAATGATTATTTACGTAAGAAAGTAGTGGACCTATTAACCGTGAGGTCAACATTTACCATGACTATTGATACCAGTTCTACTAATTTGCCAAGTACATGCGTGTATCTAATCAGGACATTCTATGCAGGTTGCTCTGACTCTGGAAAGATTACGTGGAGCGTTATTCCAGCGTCCACCCTTGATCTCAGCCGTAAAACGACAGCTGCGTGTTAGGACCGTGTACGAGAGCAAACTGATCGAGTATGATAACGAGCGGAATATGGGTACAGTATATCTTGCCTAACTATAAAACGAACTGCTACTACATCAACTGGTCCACTAAAACACAGGAATCTTCTGGGTTAGCTGCGAAGCTGGAACATACATCCGAACAATGTGCGTCCACTTGGGTCTCTTCTTGGGCGTCGGCGGTCAGATGCAGGAGCTGCGGCGAGTAAGATCCGGTAAGCAGACCGCAATCCACTTGCCCAACGACCTCTAGTAGCGATGATCACGTTCTCTGCTCTAGAATTACCCTGACATTCACTGATGCAAAGTCTAAAATGACTATTCTTCTGTGCACGATATCTTTTTCAAGTTTTGTACTGGATGGCTAACTGTCACAATTATGAATCGCAGGTATTCAGAACGAGAAGGAAGGTATGGTCACTATGCACGATGTCATCGACGCTCAGTGGCTCTATGACAACCACAAGGACGAGACCTACCTGCGGCGAGTTATCCGGCCACTCGAAGCATTGATGACTTCGCACAAGCGCATCATTATGAAAGATAGCGCGGTAAGTTTCAGTTGCACACCCTCAATTATTCTTTGAAAATTCATCTATGATTAAACTTTCTCCAAAATGCCCCATGCATTATTACCATGCTGTGAATGACTTGAACCGTCACACGTAGATTACCGTGCCTTCATTGGCTGCATCTTAATATTTCTGTTGTTTGGTTTGCAGGTGAATGCAGTATGCTACGGAGCCAAGATCATGCTTCCCGGAGTTCTACGCTACGAGTCTGGTATTGAGCTCAACGAAGAGATCGTCATAGTAACGACGAAAGGAGAAGCCATTGCACTTGGTATTATCATTATGAGTTTTGTGTAAGTATGCGAAGGTTTAATTTTTTCTCTTTTTTTGTAGCTATTGCCCTGATGACGACTGCTACGATGGCATCGTGCGATCACGGCATAGTGGCTAAGATTAAGCGCGTTATCATGGAGCGCGATACATACCCTAGGAAGTGGGGACTTGGACCAAAGGTTCATCTAAAATTGTTATAACAGTCGACTGTTAATTAAATTTTTTCCTTTAAAACGAATCTGTAGGCTTCTCTGAAGAAGGACATGATTAAGCAAGGACTTTTGGACCAGTATGGCAAACCCAATGAGCGTACGCCGAAAGACTGGATGTCATCGTATACTGACTACAGGTAAAGCAATGTTTCCTTTAATTTGCTCAGTTATTTAACTTTTATTGGTTCAATGATTATTTATCGTGAAAGTAGTGGACCGATTATAGAGTGAGGACAAATTTTCACCATGAGAACCATATTTGAATAATGCCTAGCCGGAGGGACTAGTTTTGTATTCGGAAACTAAAGTTGAATCGTATTTTCAGTGTCAAGAAGGAAGCCGCCGCTGATGAAGACCGCAAACGTAAATTGGCCGACACTAGTTTCGGTGCCGACACGTCGGCTGCGGATATGTCGACAGTCTCGGCGGTGGACGACGACTCGTCAGAGAAGAAGGAAAAGAAGAAAAAGAAGAAGAAGGACAAGGATCGCGAGGAGGAGGAAGCTCCCGAACCCGCTGCTCCTGCCACTGAAGAGGAAGAGCAGCCCACCGAGAAGAAGAAGAAAAAGAAGAAGCGGAAGGACGATGAAGCAGAATAATTTTGGCAAAACATGTTTTCGACCTTTTTTTTTAAAGAATATGATGGAATTGTGTATTAAACGTTGATACACTTTGAAATTTATACGAATACGAGCGTTGCGTTGTCTTACGTTACTGATGAGGCTTATGAAGAAATGAATTAACCAGCTCCTTCGAAGGTCATACCCTCGATATATACTTCAGGCTCGGCTGCCGTTAAGACGACGAATACGAATAATCGTTCGCAAATATGTCTTGGACCTTTATTTTAATAAAGATGACGATGAAAACTGTGTACTAAATTTTGGATACACTTGGAAGTTAATACGAAAACGAGCGTGGCATTGATTTGCTTTACTGATAAGGCTTATGAAGAAACGACTTCGTTGGCTCCTTCAAAGGTTAGACCCTCGACATCTACTTCAGATTCGGATGCGTTTAACATGTTGAGAGTCACTTCGGCAGACGATTTGGTGGACAGTAGCGGCGGCTGCTGAACGACCAGCACGGTCTGTTGGGAGGGCGCCACGAGAGCCTGGGTCGCGACCGGCATGGGAGAGCTGCGGGGAACCGGAATGCCGGCAGACTCGAAGGCCTTCTTTTTCAGACTGCCTTGAATTTGTGATCTAGGTCAATCGAGAAACGGGCGCAGGTTAATTTATGATTGTTCTTTTGTTATAAGGTCTCGCGTGGAAGATGAGAAATACGAAACTACAACAAGGGAGGCTTACACTGTGCGATCTTTAATGTGCTCCGAGATTTTTTCCAAGTCCTCCCCGAAACGCCGGACAGCTTGTCGCAGCATCTCGATCTCGTTGTCTCCCCATTTGCTCCTGTCGAATGCAACAACATTTCGTTAATTATACTGGCAAACGGTTTCAAACAAGCGTATCTCCTAGAATCTACTAAGAGCTTGAATCATCACGTAGGGTACAAAGCGACCGTCAACGTATAAGAAAGCGTAACATACTGCCTTTCAGTCCGAAACAGTTGACTAACCATCGCAAGATTGACCAACTCTATACACGCCAGAGCCAAGATTGGCAAGGAGGTGACAGACCAGACTAAAACATTCATTCCTCCCAAACATTACATGCGGATCACATATGTTTACAATTATTAGATATTTACCCTGCACTGGCGTTTTCCGTTGAATGAAGCTGCATCGTCAATTTGCCAAGAGTACTAAAGGCGACACCGGCTGCTGAGAAAATCTCTCCCACCTTTGTAATCCAACATAGTTTAGACTCTTACTATAGATCCCCACGTACGGAAAACAGAGAGACCAGTTACCTTGTTTGCAGAATTCATTTGTTTAAAATTTATTGCAAGCTAAACTGACGTTGTCCAAAAACAACCGAAGGTTAATTCTGTTTGGTTTAACGAACTTTTGAAATGCTCGTGTGTTTACCCTTGTCACAACAGCCCAACAGCTTTAAGCATAAAAAGTTGCATACGACTACGGGCGCTTTCCTCCAAAGCCTCTTCCGGGGCTTATAAGACATCATTCTAATTACTATATTAGCACCCCAAGTGAATTACCGATTCCTATGGTTGGTTTTTGAGTAACTAAGCAGCTATAAACCCATGCTTGTCACTTTTAGTCAATACTGACAGCTTCGTGAGTTGTCATGGTCCACATGTTGCAGTATAGTCCTTGCTCCATCTTTAGCCGCTACTTGTATTTAACACACATTACGCAATTTTACTTGCAGATAAAGAAAGAGAACCAACTGCATCCTCTGGCAATAGTTAGTTTTTGCTAAGCTTTGTCGTTTGTATCGTTATAAGGTGCTACCATTTCTACAGTCAGGATCTTTTTGGCTGCTGCAATTTTTGAAAACTTGGTTGCCATACCATAAGCGATCAACTCTTCCCCAGCAAGAACCCTTTTTCGTTGCTCTAAACTGTACTTAGTTGCAAAACGGAACAGTTGCATAAACTATTAATCAGTCGTATATTACACCATCATATGCACATACGCAGTAATATTTTCTAGTTTTATTTGGCCTCATGTGGAGTTAGGTGAGAGTTGGGTCGGAGGGTCGGATCGAACTATCGACTGCTAACAAGTACGTACATAGCCATACATGCACTACTCATCAAGTCATCATACATAACATACATCACCGTATACTCACCATAACTGCTTTAGGCAGTAAAATAAAATCAACTGCGGCAGAGTTCGTTGTTGTGTAGTGGATGTAATGATATAACCTTAACCTTATATTCGTTAAACGTTATTTCCATGCGGCATAAGGGAACTGTGTCAGAAGTTATGTTTCCATGCTGGGGATGTAACCTCTAATAAACGCTGAGAATAATGTGACAGAAGATGCAGTAGATGGAATCGTTCTGTCGTTTACAGTACCGTAACAAAAGTTGTTTCCATGCTGTGGATGTAACCTCAAAAACGGATTCTTTCAACCTGTAACTACATATTCGAAACGTACATGGATGTTTGTTTATTTCAACATAAGAATCAAGTTGATGTAAGAAATAAAAGCAGAAGATAAGAATTGCTTGGTTTACACCATCGTCGTCAATTACGTCTTCATTCCCCCTATTTGTACAGTAAACAGGTTATCGAGTCCAGAAGTAATTATAGATTTGTATTGAGTCATAACCGGGTCGTTGATATATATTAGGTGCGCGCGTTCGTCTCGCTAGTAGCTTCAGTCGACAACTTCACGGAAGATGTTGTGCTCTTCATGGGCGCTCAGCAGTACGTTCAGAACTTTGGGCGACGCATTCTTCAGAACCAGCTTGGATCCTAGCTGCTTCAAGTCATCAGCCAGGACTTTGAAGCCCTGCAATGAAATCAAGAGTGATAGATTTCGACGGTGTTTATATTGCCACTTTGGTTTACTCAGTAACGAAATTTCAGTCAGACCACTTTGAGGATAAAGAGAGAAAGAAACAGAAAAGTTCAAGAGCGTCTTCGGTCATGACCTTCTTCCGCGCCGGCTCGCGCGCAACTGAACTTCCTTTTCCCGCCAACTCTTCCTCTTGACCAATTAGAAGAGGTCTTTGATAGTAGGCAGGTTTTCCTTAACCAATCTGAAGAATCCTTTGAAACTGTATTGGCTGATACAGCAGCCGACAGTTTCATCTTTTCTAATGTGAGTACAGTGTAGAGCAATAACAAAAGGGTTCCCAGTGGGGGGAAAGTTGATTGCTTATTACTTCTATGTTTTCAAAGGTACAGCAACCCAAAAAATACTAGTAATAGATCTAGTCGTGCTTGACACATGCCCAAAATTTCTTTTGAATCGGTTGATTAGTTTCGTGAAAATAAAATCATAAAAAGTTGCAAATTACCGTAGCACCCCTTTCTTTCGCTCTAGACTGTACTACACCAAGAGCTGTACAAGTTACACCGTTATTAAGTACATAGATATGATAAATTAGGTTATACTCAGGTTATACAAAGTAAGTTAAATTAAAGTTAAGTGAATTAATACCATAGCCGTGCAGAAATCAATGATGGGGACGTGGGCCAAGTCGATGACAATGGACAGCGGCTGTTGCACTTGAGGATATTGTTGAACACACTTGCGCACTTGACCCATGAAGTAATCCACAGACGGAAAGGGTAGACTTCGATCGGGAACCACTAAAACATATTCTGCGCCATTCTCCTTCATTGATTCACAACAGTCAAGATTCAGGTTCCTCGTTGTTAGTGAATGCAGAAGGACTTACCCGAACTATGGTTTTGGTCAGCCGAGGTCTAGCAACCGCGTACAGTAGTTTGGCGAGATGGATCCCGGCGCCCATGAGGATGCCGTACTCGAGGTTTATGAACAAACAGCCGAAGAAGGTCACCAGAAAAGGGATCAGGTCCATTTCTATTTTCAGGGTTTCAAGATTAATAACTGAATCTCATTTGAACTGACAATTTCAGTGTGTCTAATTAAAGTTAATGGATTAAGATTAAAAATTATATGCAAGATTAATAGATAAATGGCCAGTCTTCCTAACCATTCCACCGGCAAGTAGCTATGTACTGTTTTGACCGTTTAATAAGTGCAATGATAACTGGAATGACTACACGGGGTTAGATTGAATTAAAACTTTTTCAGATGTCTTAGTATGTTGATCTGGAAAAGTGGAGGATTACTGTTGCAATGCCAGATCTGCTTGACAGCATGGACCTCGACCATGAAAACGACTGCCGTGATGATGACCGCCGCCAAGCTGCTCTTGGGAATGAAGTAGAAATACGGCGTCAGGACGCTCGTCGCCAGAAGCACCAAAGATCCTGATTGTTCAACACGAAGACAACTTATTGACAACTTGTAACTACTGATTTACTGGTGAAGTGATCAAAAACCAAGGTTGCCATGGTTACCTTTAAGAGTACCAACTACCGTTCCACCTAAACATCATCTATTTATGTGCACACAGTTGAAGTTACCGGTGAAAATTCCGTTCATGGGTGTGCGGACACCGCTCGCAGCATTGACCGCCGTGCGGGAGAAGGACCCTGTGACGGGATAGGAGGAAACAAACGATCCTAGCAAGTTGCTGATCCCAATGGCGATCATTTCCTGGCTGGCCTCCACTTTGCGTCCACGGGCTATAAGCAACGGAATATTAGCTTTAATATTAAGTCAATTTAATTTAATGTTAAAAGTTAATTATGAAAGAAGTATCATTATCATAATTTCTGATCGTTTACCAAATGCTTTAGCAATGGCAATGTTCTCCAAAATAGCCAGCAGCGGTATGATGACCAGGTTGGATCCGATCCTGCCGCAGGTCTCCGAGAAACTCAACGTCTCATTGTTGTGAACCACTTCGAAAGGAGGCGACTGCAGTGAAGGCAATCCCGATTTGATTGTTCCTACACAACATGTTCATAATTAGACAGACGACCGAATCATTTAATTACGAAATAGTTATATAATTAGAAAAACTGAATCACCCGATTGCCTAATAAGAAATTTTTAAAACTAGGTAAAGATGATACCGGTTAAGCGAAACGGTCCATCAGCAACCGGTTGCCAGTTGACTGTCCCGGCCGCGATGAGGGAACAGATCAGGATGACAATGGCGTTCCTGGCGGTGGCTATCACCCACAAGGTCCGGTTGACTACGCGCTGCCACACCGGACGGTGACCCTCAATCCCCAGCTGCACTTTGTCCAGAAGCTATCGAGAAGATGAAGATAGAACTCCATTTAAATGAAATCCAACAAGGTTAGCTACAGTAACAGCGAAACTAAAGTATAATTCATATAATCAATTTATGATTTGTTTGAAATCGGATTTTAACTTAAGAATTTTATTTTGGCAAAACTAACAGTCCAATTTAAACGAAACTTTACTAGTATATAAAGCACTCCTAGTTCTATATTCAGTATTTTTTGGGCTGTTGTATCTTTGAAACTTTGGGTGCTATAAGCCATCAACTTTTCCTCAGCAAGAACCCTTTTTTAATTGCTCTACACTGTCCAAATGAAATTCATACCCGTCTTGACTGTCCAAAGTATTAACTTACTTTTAATAGGTCAATTGAATATGAGTTAAAGTTAATAAAACTGTTCATTAAACCACAAATATGATTCATTAACCCACAATGATAGTTAAAGATAGATAACCCAACTAGAGCTAGTCAATACTATCTCCTGGAACCCTGGCTTCCAGGGGTGTTTCCAAACTGCAACCGGCGAACCCCACCCTCTGTGAGATGGCTTTCCCGAAGGGCCGAGGGATACCGGGGGGTGTCTTGCCTGCGGTTTCTGTTGTGGTCCGCCGGTTGCAGTTTAGCAACACCCCTGGAAGCCAGGACCCCAGAAGATACAAGTCTCATGCCGTTACTCTCATTAATAGAAGAACGATAATGCAGCCAATGCCCATGACGGTATCCCAGAGGCGGGTGTGTTGAATCTGGCTGAAAATGGCGGCCCACGTCTCGACGAATCCCTCGGCGTGGAAGGAGATGCCCAGGACGGACTTGATCTGTGATGTGGCGATGGTTAGGGCCGCTGCCGAGCAGAAACCGGTTACCACCGGCGCCGAGATGAAATCAATGAGAAAACCTGCAATTCAAGTTTTCGTTCGCAGTAGATTCATTTCTCCTCTAAATCTCCTGTTCGTGTAATTAATTTATCTAGGCCAATTAATTAGTCCGTTTACCACTTAATCTAATTTGCTAATTATCATACAATTTACACTGGGAACATTTTACACTGGAATATTGATATAAAATTAACAAATTACAAGTGAATTTCAATCGGAACTTGGGAGTGTTGAGGCGGAAGCTAAAGTAACGAACCCAAGTTGAGAAGTCCGCAGAGAAGAGCAAACCAGCCGCTGAGAAAGGCCAGCAGCACGGTACCCTCGGCTCCAACTTGGACGGTGACCTCGTGCGTGAGCAGCGATAGGATTGCTGTGGGTCCAATGGTCACTGCGTGGGTGCTACCCAGGAAGGTATAGACGAAACAGCCCATAAAAGCCGCGTACAATCCATACTGGCACAGACATTGGACAATACTTTAACATGCAAGGTTTGTATTTCTGATGGTTTATCACTGACATTATATGTACGTTTAGTTATTTTTCGTTGAAACTGAGTTATGATTTCACCTGTATAGTTGGCATTCGATATATCAGTGCATCTACCTATCTATATCTACCAACCTCCTACTTGCCTACCCATCTTTGTATTCATTGACAACTATGTGTACCAGTTATCCTTCCATTGTCAATTAAACCATCCATCGGTGTTCTATATTGTCTATCGATCCATCCGTCTATCTATCTGTCTATCTATCCATCCACCCAGCTATCCATTCGTCCACCTATCTGCCTTCTTAACCACCCACGTGTCTATCTGTCTAACCGTCTATCTATCGGTCCATCGATCTAATTATCTATCTATCTATTGATCCATTCACCCATTCATACATTCATCCACACATCCATCCATCCATCCATATGTCTGTCAAACTATCTATTTATCATCTACCGATCCATCCATCTAATTATCTATCTATCTATATTAACTATCTATTCATATCCACCCGTTCATCCATTCATCCACCTATCTACCTTTACCCACCCACCTGTCTATCTATCTATCTGTCTATCTATCTATGTTTCGATCTACTTATTTATCGATCCACCCATCCATCCATCTGTCTAACTATCTATCGATCCTTTGATCCATCTGTCTATCTATCTCTCTGTCAAACTGCTTATCTATCTATCTATCTATCCATCTACCCATCCATCCGTCCGTCCATCTGTCTATCTATCTGTCTGTCAAACTACCAATCTATTAGCACTCGTATTGATTACCTGAGGGGGCAGACCTGCGACTGTGGCATAGGCCAGTCCCTGAGGTATAGCGGTAACACCGACGGTGACACCAGCTACGCAGTCGGCCATCAAGTCCTGTCCAGTGTACTTGGGCAGCCATTCAATGATAGGAACGCGTCGGTAGAGAGTCTTCCGGCGGAAGATTTTCTCGCAGCGGCTATGGGCCCAGTTGCGGAGCAGCAGTAGCACTGGTTTGGTGCTCTGCTCCCGGCGCGTCTCAGTCTCCAGTGCGATACTCACTACCTTGACACAAATAATTCGTTTTGACGATTTCTCCAAAACAGTTTCACATATAGATATTCAAAATAGAAATACATTTTTTTACACAATGTTACATAACGTTGTTACGTAAAACAAAAGAGGGAGGACTAATTTGTCAAATGCGAGTGACTGCTTTCTTGACTTACGAGACTGGACCGAAGTCGACTGATTCAGAGTTTCAGTGCTGGCGTTTTGCATTTCTCCCGTCTGGTGCGAGACTGAAAGCTGTCCTCTCCTGTCAGATAACGTTTCAGCTGCTCTGAATACTTGGTTAGAAAACTCCCCGACGGTTTCGTTTGCGTATAACCCGGTCAGCAGTTGACGGGCTTCTGAGGAACGGCTCCAGCCCGCGTGCCTGACCTTGGTAGAGCCCCGTGCCAGTCGGGAACTACCACAGTTGGCTTGAAAAGCCGAAGAGGAAAAATAAATACATAAAAATAAAAGATAAGGTACAACAAGATGAATGGCCGCTAGCGATGGCTGCAGCTTTCGTAACGGCAACAGCGACTTGCCCTTCTTTTACTTGCGGCGCACAAGATTATCCGTACGTCGATTCGACAAGTATATAGGTCGACTTTTTAGGTAAACAAGTCGGAATTCACTCCCCCTTTCTCGAGTTTATAATCGAGTTGGACAAATGCTATGGAAAGCTAATAGCATGTTAGTCGAGTCGAGTTCGCTAATACAGTCGACCTCGGCACGTCTTGAATCAAGTCGTTTCCTGCTTATATGCCGTACAGTATCGTAACAATATTAAGAAAAGCAACTTACGCTAACTTTGCCGATTTCAAGTTGTAAACACACCGGAATGCGAGTCGTAAACCGAAGTAAGACTCGGCCAACTGTCTTTGTGAAAGTTGACCGTGTAGATCCTGTGCTGAAAATGTGGAACTCGAAGTCTCCGTTTCACTTTATCTGAGCCAAGGAGTTCGGGTTTCCGACTCAACTCGACACGAAAGCCAGCCAAGCATCTTGATTCACAGTCGAATTGAACGCAGCAAAGTCAACAGCCGATTTTGACAAACTTGACGATCCCGGATGCCGACTTGAACTAACAAACTCAACTTCAAAAGTCAATAGCCATAAACAACACTTCCGACACAACTTTTCAGCCAACTGGTTCATTCTACGCCAACAAAAACGCATCAACCAATACTAGCCGACCAACCGGGGGGAAAAGTCGACCAAACATTTGGAAAGAAACACAACAAACCTTCACAAGCGAAAAAAGTCAACATCGGAGAGGAATGGTGTACTAACGTGACCAACAAGTTCTCGTTTACAGTGACACTGCGCGGCACATGAAGAACGTTAACTCACACGCACAATGATTTCAGCTTTCCAAATGAGGAAAAGAAGAGAAACAGAAAGAGGCAGAAACCAAATCCCCAGCATCGATTACACACTGCGGGAATTTCAAAGCTGGAGAAAAAACAAATTGAATTAAAGTTAAAGGCAGTAATTCAAAACGCAGCGTGTTTATCATTTGAGCATTGCACAAAACCAAATAAGTCGGATTTTTTTTTCTCAATATGCTTTTTGCATCAGTATCTGTTGTTGCTTTTCAATTCAAGGACTCATTGGTCCTCGTGAAACTACATTAAGCGTGAAAAAAGGAGAGAAAAATGAAACTATTATTGCAAGTCTGTTGTTTACAAGGCCCATATTTAACCGGTAAATAAGGTCTATAAGTCGGAGTGAAACTGCATTCTCTCACTGCATACTTGTATATACATTAGAATTACTATGGGGCAGCAGATTGAATACGACAATGCTTGCTAAATTACTTCGTGATATTCTTTTGTTACTGGGAATCTTGTTAAATAAACGATGCAAACATCTAAAGCCCCGTCTAGTCCGCCCAAGGATTGTGTGTGTGTCTATCTGTGCCAAGCTACGCTGGACGGCAGCGATGCATCAGGGATTAAAAATAGTCTGTTATTTCTTTAAGGCATGAAATACAACAATCACCAACTACTGCTCAATTTTACCATTTTTTTGTTGTTGTTGGAAAATTTGTTTCTTTTTTAAAGTTCAGTTTGGTAAATATTATTCTCCTTTCCTCAGTGAATTGAATCATAAGACACTCCTGTAATGCAAGAGGCAGTAATCTGACCAACCAGCAAACGAGGCAATTAGAGAAAACAAATATAACACGTCATTTGCTTCTTCAACTCAAAAACGTCATTCGCCTCGAGGATTTCTCTAATTTTTTCTTCTTTTTTTTAAACCCGAAAACAGAAAGAAATGCATAGGGCAGGGGAAAATGTAAAGGAGAGAAAAAGAAAGAGAAAAATTAACAGCCACCCATTGGTTAATTCTTCTTAGTCGCTCTTGGAACGAAGGCTGCCATTCTTGTGGCCATTCTCGTGATGAGCTTTGCCATTCTGGGCCAGTCCATTCGAGTGTCCGTTGACGTGTCCGTTCTGCTTCGATTTGGCATTTTCCAACTAGTAGAAAAAACAGCCGACAAGCCAATTAATTACCAGTACCAATTTAAACTCATCAAGAAAACTTTATCATTCCCAATTAAGATTCTTTCTTTAAAAAAGACGGACGTTGAGATATCTATACATTCATCACGATTACCATTATTTCAACATTACTACACCAACATTACCATTTATGTACCATATCTTTATCATTAAAACCATATATGGTTAATGACTAGACAATAAGCTGAGTAACAAGTTAATTTGACCCAATATGATATTAAAATGTAAAGTCGGATTTGTATTTTTTATTTTTTAAAAAATAAAACCTTGGCCTTGTTTGCTGCCCGTTTCTTGATGTAAGCCTTGACGTAGAAGTCGGAGAAGAGAGCGAAGAACAAAACTCCGTGGCAGCCGATCCACCAGACAAAAGCCTTCGGGTAGTTGCACTCGATGAAGAGCAGTTGGAATGCGTGCACGCAGATCATCACAAACTGGATCTGTAATAAAACACACACAAGTTAAATCAATCAATCAGTTGTAACTTCACTTTTGAACGACAACTGAAACAGCGTCACAATTTGCAAAACAACTCGGTGAAATCGTTCGTCCACAATAAGGTCACGTGAGTTTACATTAACTCCACTACCAAATTCCAACTTACTGTTTTAAATTCAACAATCAATGAATGTAATTGAATCGACTTGTTATAAACAACTGTCGATATATTAATGTGGGACGAAGTAACTAACCATCTGAAGAGTGGTCAGGTGTTTCTTCCACCAGATGAACTTCTGATAACGAGGTCCCATGGCAGCCACCATGTAGTAGAAGTACATGACGATGTGCACGAAGGTGTTGAGGAGTCCGAAGAAGGTCGAGTGACCGCCGGGGGTGAATCGCACGCCAAACCAGACGCTCATCGGCATGATTCCATGGTGGACGACGTGCAGCAGGGAGACGTGCTCGTCCTTCTTGCGCATCACGAAGAAGAACTAGTTGATTTCGAAACCAAAAAGACGCAATGGTTACTCCTTCGTCTCGTTATACCATTTCAAAAATAATTAATTTTTTTTTTACCGTATCAAAGAACTCGGTGAACTTGGAGAAATAATACCACCAGCAAGCGTAGACCATCTGCATCATTTTTTTAAAGAATATATAATGGAAACAGAAATTAATATTCCGACTAAAATTTGATTTAAAAAAAAAAGAAATGTTAACGAATCAAGCCGTCACAGTCTCTTTAACAGTCTTGTCTGCTCAGGGTCGAGGTGGAGGGTACGTCTCAGGCACCCAATATTTCTCGGGTGATATTCACATTTTTTTGTCTCATTTAGAAAAATAAATAAATAAAGAAATCATAAAGCAAAGATCAGTTGTCCTTTTCCAAGTTTTCGTTTCAAAGTCCCGGATAAAAATGAAGAGGATTAACCGAAAAAAAAGGGGAAAAGAAGATGAAAAGACTCACCCGTACTGCCAGGGCATTGTTAGAATAGTCGACTGGTTCGCACCGAAAACTATAGGAACTGAACCATCCGGACATGCCGAGCTGAGATTAAAAGGGTTGGAATAGAAGGTAAACACGTACAAGAACACGCGGGTAGAAAGAGACCAACGACGAGGAAACGGGGGAAAAAAGAAAAGAAAGAGAAAATTAGTTGAAACGTCCAACACCCGATATTTCACATTAAATTCATCAAATGGAAAATTAATAAAGAGATTTTCTTTTTTTAAATGAAGCAGGAAGAGAAGTATTAAAAAAAAAGACGAAGTCGACTGCTTTCCCCCTAAAATTTCTTCAACTAAGAAACTGGAATTAGTTGCAATAACCAGCAGATGATGTCTTCTGTGAGAAAGAAAACCGAAAGATGACCAGATGGGACAGAGAAGGAGGGCAGACAGAAATTAAAATGGAGGAAATGGGACAATATTACAACAGCAGCAGATGCACAGAAAAAAATCCCTCTCGTGTAATTTCTCCCTCGCCCCGGTTTTCTTATCGACAAGCGGGTGAGGGGGGGAGAAGGGGACACAGACTGCTGTGGTGGGCCCACTTTTCGATAACATTTCTTTTCGGTCGACTCGGCTCCGTTCAGACTCACCCTAACAGCCATATCGTCAAGCGAATAATCAACAGGTTGGCATCTAAAGCTATAGCCGTGGAACCATCCACCTCGTCCGTACTGTCGGTAGAGAAATAGAAAAAAAAGAGGCAAAAGCTATAAAATTCCGTTATCTCACAAAAGTCTCCGGTTTTCCTTTTCCGAAATGCAGTTTTCACGGTCTAAGAAAGAAAAACACACGAGAATAATTTCCAGTTTTCCCCCGTCGCCCTTTTTGCTGTTTTGGCTTGGGAGTCGGTCGTTTTTGTCTTTTTTTGTGTGGATTTGTCCTTCTTTGAGGATTTGGGTTTAGTGCGTTCTACATGCGCCATACCCTCACAGCAATAGGGTTATTGCTGTCATCAACCGGCTGGCACCTAAAACACTCCTTCCCATTAGTTGGGCAACAAGGGAACATTAGTAGTCGCTGTCGACCTGGAATACAAATTCTCATATTGACCGGCGTATCACGGATCCTGATTATCATCCTGGATGAACTGAATGGGGATCAAGTAAGGGATATTTTTCCCCTGTTAAAAAACAAAAACGAGTTCGTCGAAGAGGGGATGTTCACCTCGTAAAAGATCCACGCGCTGAAGATGACTTGAAGGAAATTGTAGACAATGAGAACACCTCGCAGTTCAAAGGCCGGTCGGTTCTTCATCAGCCGCGGTCCAGCCACCTTGACGATGTACACGTAGGTAAGGCAGATGAGCAGCGTTGGCAGTGGTGAGCTCAAAAACAGCCATCCTTCCACACGGGGATCTAATTAACAGAGATTCATTATGCAAATTCCAAAGAGAAAATTCAACGCGGTTAAAAATTTACCGTCAAACTATTTAGCTCTTAGAACAAGTTAACATTAAGTGACTAAAAGCTATCCTAGGTTTTGAGCACCATGGATCCGGATGCGCAGGACAGGTTATGTAAATAATAAGGTCATAAACCTGGTCAAAGTGAATGAAAGCATCTTCTTTCTGTCCGAACATTCCTTAAATTCACTTTGACTAATTAACAATCAATTGCTAATTACGGTTTTTCTTTAAATTTCAATACATCCGATTTATTCTTCTATTTCTATTCTTTGTTATTTTATTCAATTAACTTCAATTCCCAAAAAATTTTGCCCCCCCCCCATCAATGGCCTCACAACGAACATCACCAAGGTTACGGTCAACACGTAATTGTAGTTACACAGCTACTGTGCCAAAAGTCAATCTTACAAACCCGTTTGGCGCTAACTGGAATACTAATGCGAATCTTTAAACGGTACCCCGCAGTTCCCATATATTGTTGTAGCCATCGACGACTTTCTGCACCAGTGACGTCATTCTCGTTTAACGTCCAAGGGGAAATGAACGTGCCGTCTTAATCAAGCGGGTCGAGTCTTCGAATCTTCTGTCACAGTGCCACTGGGTTGATTCGGCAACACGAGGGGGCGCGTGCGAATACCTGTATCGATAAAAAGAAAATAAATTGCAATCGTCAATTTGTCACGTGGCGGTGGAATTGGAAATTAACTTGAAATTACATTAAACTAAATGCACTTTGAAAGAGAAGTCATTCACACATATCTGGCTTGTAAATTACATCTACAATAAACTTAACATTAAAGATATATACAAAGAAAACGAATGGCTTTTTAGAAGAAAAATGGACTCTCTATTTCAAATTCAATCTCAACTGAAATTATTCAAAATTAATTTATTTAGTTTTTTTTTTTTAATGTAGAGCAATACGCGAATCATGTACGAATGCGGAAAGACCACGGGAAACTTGCCAAAGAGGTCTAATACGCAGCTTCTTCCAACAAGTTGACCCGCTAACCCGACTCCTCATTCTCCCACTGATCACAGGCGATAAATGACCTCGACATGGACATCCTCAAAGGCCTGCTGTGCCTCTTTTGTGTTCGACTTGTGCTCCTCCATCTAAAAACCCGTCAAACCTCCCTAACCGAGGGACGACCGACCCTCCTCCACCTGCCGTATTGAGGAGAACTTTTCCACAAACGGGAACGCGGCTGCTGGCCATTTTCTATACGCGGACATACCTGAATTTTTTTTTTTAAAGACATCTGACCTAAATTCACATGCGTATAAACACACCCTCTTCGAGCACACTGGCATCGGTGGTAAATTGAGAACAACACCGGCAGCGTTCTTTTGTTTCTTCCTCCTCCTGTTTACCATTATCATCATCATCTTCTTTTTCTTCTTCTTTCTTTCTTTTTTTTTCCTCTGGAGTTTTGAATTTCTTCCCCTCTGCACTAATATTGCTCAATGGCGTTCAGAGTAACACCGTTTACAGTTATTGTAACACGCAACCGCAGAAATACAACTTTCTAGCCCCCCAAAAAACCTGGATGCCAAAAACTCATCCATCACACCCGCACGTCCAAGACAACGACTTCCGCCCCAGGTGACTCAGAAATGGGTTCTTCTCACCACAAATCGCTTCCACCGTACAAGACTGGTTATTAGCTCCGCAGTATGGAAGATTTTCACACGACAACAATAACAACAACATGGCTATATATCAACAACAGTGGGTACGAATACAACATATAAACTAGTACATCGAAATACAAATGAGCAGTTGACTAGTTCAATAGTCACGGACTACTATAACACTAATGATCACGCATTCTGGATAGACGAAAACTGCATTACTTCAGGTCCAAATCTTCTCTTTTTCGTGTTTGCTGTTATTAAAATATCGAAATCTTAAATCTTAGAACTTAAATCGAATTAATCGATGTATTACGCTTTCGTGTGTGTGTTAGGAAAAGGCCATCTTGAAATTCTACGATACAACACATAACGAATAAGATACTACAACAAAGTCCCAGGTCGTTCGCCTGTTTATAAGGTTAGCAGACCGGGACCTAAAAAAAACGCAGCAGCTGTTCGTCTCCGTCATCATACCGACAGTATCTCGGTACCCAGACGTGATATCAAATTAGTTTAATCCACTCCGGACAAAAATATGTTACAAGCTTCTTTAATCAAACTTACGACATCCAAATTGCAATCGAATTAATTATTTTTTATGGAAATTTTGAATTCCATCGAGAAGAATGTTAGATACTATCGTAACATAAATATATAAAAGGCCAAATACAGAAAAGATACGAGGGATTACTTAACACTACAAATTTCAAAATTTTAACCATAAATTTTATGAAAAAAACTTACGTGCGATTTTTTTTTCAAACAAAAATGTCCGTATCCCGTCGTCTGTTGAAAAGTTGAAAGAATTCCGAGTAAAAAGAAGAAGAGGAAGCGCGATGGCCACACTGAGGAACGACCACGAGACACTGGAAGCTCAAAGGCACTTGACCACGTGAGTACTCGACGGCTACTCTCATATAAGCGGCCAAAGTGGGCGTGGACGCACAACGGGGGCTCGACCAATCGCGTCAGTGCCAGATCTCGCGGCCTCCAGGTAATGCTCCAGTACTCTTGCACTGGAACAGGATCCCCACTCGTTACAAGAATCCCAAGATTCATGGATTCACCCACCACGAATGACTTTCACGCGATAACACCATAAAGAGATGAGCAGGAATCATGAATCAAAATGACTCAAATGACTCATTTCAACAATTAACAATAGGCCGTATCTAATCACGGAACACTTTAAGAATCACGCGCTGCAGAGACGTTGATGCATTTTGAAAATTCGCCGTCATTTAAGAATCTTATCGAATCACAAATTTTCAAAAGTATTTATTTCAATCCCGCTAAGCACGTCATAAACATACGATAAAGAATCACGAATTACTTCCTGAATCATCGAATCGTTTACGACTTCATCTGACTTCTGACTTGACGGTCTTGAATAAAAGTGCACACAAAGCGAGGAATCTTCAAGAATCACGAGTTATTTCAGTTAAGAATCATCAGAATCCACTTTGAAATTTCCTGAATCACATAGATATGATTCATTTCCAAATCACTGAATTCACCTAAGAATCATACAGATCCATAAGAGATCAAGAGAAACCATATACGAATCATTCAAAACCCTTACGAATTTCATGATTCATTATTGCAGAGTCGCTTGGTAATGTAACTGAAAGTTGAAAACGAAATCAATCAACAGAATTCGAGTTAAATTTCAGTTCGAAAAAAAGGCCGCCAGCAAAAAGTTGTTTTTCTCCAATCCCTCCCTCCCTCCCCCCTCGACCACAGAGGAGAATCTACGGTACACTGTTTCACTTGGCCTGGCTGCTTAACTACACCAAATAACCCTGCACAGGTGAAGTGCAACAGCCCAAGACGTTATGCCTGGTACGAATGTACAGTTAATAAGCTCACACCCCTTTCCGCAATTGAAAACCGCCTTCACTTGAACTTAATTTCCCATACAAAGGCAATTCTTCTACACTATTATCATTAAGGTCAATTCACTTCAACAGGTTTCAATTTTCCATCCAAACAGCAGAGAAACCTTGGTTTTTTTGCACCCCCCCAACCGTTTAAATTATTCATCGACTTTGCAATGTTCACCCGTTTAAAATAATCCAACGGTTTCCTAACGGTTTTCTTCAAAATTCATCCATCGGATTTTACAGTTTTCACTTTCACCAACTTAACGGGATATTTATTTATTTTCTTCGAAAAAGGGATCTTTCACCTTTCTCGAACTTTCATCAATCGGGTTAATTTCAACCACACAGGTACAAGGAACTTTCACTCTTTTCACTTCACTCGAGACGCACGCACTTGAAGAAAGGGGTTGTTTACCCGGCGACTTGCCAGTCAAGGTTAACAAAGGCACATCCTTTCTCTGAAACCTCTTCCACCACCTCGTCCTTCACAGACGCTTGAATTACACAAAATTCAAACTTGACTGTTTCAAGTGCAAATACGATTCCCCACTATTTGATTTTCACACCGAGACTTTCCATTTTCGAGATTCAACTTCCAAGACTCAAGGTTCGACAACAGGTGGAAATGAAAACTACCAATCCTTAAATTAGATTAGATAAATAAATAAAAATCCCCGCCAGTTTTAACATTTGGGTACTCGGTCTCGGTAAACAGCAAACGGGGGTTACAAGAACAAAACAACCTGACAAGGTTACACTGTGGGCAAGAAAAACAGGGTCAAATAGCGAGTCAAGGACGAACTCAACTTTATACCATTTTGGTAAAATACAAACAGACACGCGAAATCTCGTTCGCATTTTGATCTTTTTCGAGTGCAAAACCAGGAAAAACATTCAAAGCCGCCATCTTATCTGGAAAACAGCACTGACCAGAAAAACCTATTATTGCACGCAGTGACAAAAATAGCTCAAAAACCTCAATAACCACTGGCGTCAAAACCGGCCGCCTGCCTTTACTATAACCAACTACTTTCGTCAAATAAATTAAATGCTTTATTTCCTTTTCATAGTAGTAGTATTGATCTGGGCAAACCCTAATCGTGTATCGATTTTTCAAGTTGATATTGATCGTCTGATGTGCAGTTAAGAGTTGAATGAAAACGGCAGCACGACACGCCAAAATCGGTGTAATTCCTCATTTATATAAATGTCAATACCGTGTCACTGTGGCCCAATAAGAATGAACGTGGCATCGAGACGAGTAATGTGTAAAAATGACTCGACTTTTGTTTATATATCGTTCGGGTGACGGAGGCGAAATGAATGATCCGAATTCATGGATAGACATTCGCCCAATGAATATCCCCCCAGTTTAATTTAACGATTAAGACTGAATCTTCTACGCAGTAACTGAAATTATTCTAGGTTCTAATTTGTTTTGAACCAATATATCATTTACTCAATAAATATGTAGATACAATATAATAACTACCAATAAAATACGTATATCTAATTATGAATACTGATGTAAATAGCAATAATAATAACAATTAATATACTTAATAAGAATAAGATTAAGAACAGATACGTAGTGCATATATTCGATCTGCTCTTCGTAAGGCATTCATAAAGAATTCATCAGTGGCTCTTGCTTAATCCATCGACTAGCAGTAAATACTCGAGCCGGGTTTTGTATACGCTCGTTGTCATGGTGACGTTTATTTGTTGTGTGAACTGTTGTGTTTCATCGTCGACTTTGTGCGGAGTTGTCAACCCCGTCGACTATGAATGGACACCCAGAGAAAGGTTCAAAATACTCAAATTGTTCGTGTCCTTTTAAACTGTTTAACCGGCTGCTCTTTGGCCCGTCCGGAGGATGTCCAGTATTTGACCAAACTGAATCAATAATTGAATTTTTAAAAAAAGCCAAGAGAAGATCGGAATGAATGCCGAGTTGAAACAACATCCGGAAGAGATTCTTTCTCCTAAACCTAGTGACCTACAGCCTCAGGTGTAGGCCAATCAGGAATTCTTTTAAAGGCAAACGGTGGGAGAGAGAAGGTGGGGAGGGCGTTATAACTCGGCAAATGCGCATAACATAACGGCACTCGTTTTGAAGCACCTCGAGCGTTTTTTCCCCCGACTCTTTGACCAAAAAAAGCTCAACACCAACGCATTCTTCGTCAAGTTGGATTCTGGCAGAAATACAATAACTTTAGACGCTTCATATTGATTTTCAAAATGATGAAATAAATGATGACGTACGTACAATTATTTACAATTTTTGTTTTGGAAAGGGAAATCGAGATTAAGGACCGTGAGACTTTCGAATAATATTGCGGAATCACCCGGCAAGAAAGATAATATTACGTAATGAATAGCCGGATATTTTCCACCCGGTGCTCTCCCTTTTCGAAAAGGGCGAGCGTACGTTACAAACAATAAGCTCCGTGTCGTGAGCTGCCAAAGCCGAGTTTCTAATTACGTTGCCTGCTTTTATTTCCCGGTCACGAGTGCACAAGGCCGCCAATTCCTATAGGTTTTCCGTTTTCGCGACAAACAAGGTGCATTCCCATTATCAAGACAAAGTCTGGGCAAACACGGCCCTACCACATCTATAATCTCCGACAAAAAATAAATAAACAGTTTAACACCCTTGTAAATTACGCCGGCTCCCAAGATAAACGCAACTGATATAGTTAGACACGCAGGGTACCAATATCTCGCAACACGTTGACTCAAATCTAGTTGTTCTCTTTACCAGGCACTATACTAGATAACCAATTCAGATCTCAACGTTGCATACATTCCTCCTAGGACCAACGGCACGGGTTAGACAAAACCTGTTTCCAGGTCGGAACGTAACAAAAAATCCCGCTGGTCAATGACCCCGTAGGCCTGCCCTGCGACTCATGTCCCCTTCAAACTACAGATTTCAGCAAACAGAAGAACAGAGTGACCCGCGTTGGATATCTCCTGCCCGAGAGACGTCGTTTCGGATCACGGGATAACGGCCCGCGGCTCGGGGGGGAGAATGCTCGGGCAAACTATAGCGACAGGACTCGGAAGACAGAAAAAAGCCGTCACAGAAATAACTTTGCAGACGAGTCGAAAAATGTTGTTGTTTTTTTAACTTTTATTTTAAGAGTGCTACTTACGTCACTGTACTATTGCCAAATGCGTCTGCGTGCGTACGAGGGGTGTGGATATGCCGGCGTTTGAGGAGCAAAATTTTTGGCCCAGTAACCTGCAAAGTCATACGCAAAAACACGTTAGCGCCGACTGCCATTTTGTCTGCGACATGCGGCATCAACTTACCGGTTTCTAACCAAAGTCTGCAGTCTGGTTTAGCTACGGCAAGGTTACCTAAAGACTGGGTTAAATTTCGCGCACTGACGAGAACGCCGGTTAAACCACTCGTAGACCGCGCACACTACCGCACGCCGGACCGAACCTTGCCTAGCTTCAACGTAAAACCAACCCCGTCTGAAATTCAACGGGTGGAACAAACCGACGGCACATAAAGCAGTACTTCCACTTACGCGCTTTCTGTCATATTGAGGAACCATAACGTAACTCCGTTTTTCCTGCGCTTAAACTCGTTCAGCACTTGATTATCTTTATTTTTTTATTTAATGATATTAAAAGCAGTTCACTTAAGTAATTTAACGCAATTTTATCAGCTTTGAAATCTTTGCTTCTGATTGGATGTACTGCGGAGTTTAATGCAGTCGTCTTCAGCGCCACCTAGTGTTAAAATCTGTAACTAAGTTGTGTTACACCCAGTTCTGATGATAACAATATGTCATATTATTTAAAGGATTGCATATCGATAAAATTGTTCCCTTAATTGAAATGCATAGCTACCAGTGATTAGAATATGTAAATCATTAGTCAGGATTTAGGCTTGGCTTGGGGGTTAAAGGTAAGATGCAAAATCCGTTTTACCAGCGCTGAAACGAGTCCATCATTTAAGACCTTAGTTGATTACTTGTAATGCAAACATATTAATATCAGTTAAACAACATAGTTAACCCCGCTTCCGACAACGTTAAGATATGTCCATGGATGTTCTGGACTCTTGTACGGTATAATATAACAATATATTGTTTACTTACTTCTCTATAAACAATAAACCTTAACGAAATAATTAAATATGAATTTTTATGTTTTTTTTTTTACCAGTACATGTTATACTGTCATTTCAGTTCGACATTATCTACAAATGGGTTATGAAATCCATATGCGGTGTAGCGTTACCGATCAGGGAAATCCTCAATACTGACGTCATATACTAAGATATTACAGATTGCATTCAGTTATAGAAGAGGAATAAAATGAATTCATCGAAACGATATATTGCTTCTTAGTATTTACATCCATATAACAACTACAAGTTACATGTTAGGCCCCCCGCCGCATATCCAATGCATGATAAATAAACAACAGCTGTAGCTGTCTCGTTTACTTCAGACAGAAATATTACCATGCACCAAAGAAAGAAATCTCGACCATGAAGGGTAGCTGGGCTATACAATTCGTAGTGTTTGTACAGTCTAGGGCAAAGAAACAGGGTTTTCGTTTGGGAAATAGTTAACTGCGTATTGCTCCTACAGTTTCAGTGTTGTTACCACCTTAAATTTTGGCAACGTAAACCTAGTTGTACTTAACCTACATTTCAAGTTTTACTGAAATCAGTTCGTTAGTTTTGCTAAAATAAAATTCTAAAGTTTAAGAATTACCACAATTCTTCGCTTTTCGCTCAAAACTGCACGTCGATTTGAATGTTAACCCTAACTGAATTAAGTCTAAGTTTAACAACCATACATGTCTAACTTTAGATAAAGATTTAATGAGTCAACTTGGAAAACAAGTAATTGGCTACTGCTACCGAAGTTATGATAATTCGACGAAAGACATTCATGAAAGAGAAAGATAATATACATTTATGATGCTTTGTGTATTTCTCTGTGCTTACTACAAATGTACAAATTCAGGTCTATTGAACAGCGAACTGGATGAATGAAACCAGCAGACTTGAAGGGAGAAAATACGATGAACGTAGACTTCCAACAGCGTTGCAATTGTCCGTATTACAGCAGTGAACAGCAGCGTATCGTTTTTCTCCATCTAAACATATCCAAATCATGCGTGAGAAATGTACAATTGTATAACGTTGATTATACCGCTGATTAAGTTAATTACGGTAAATACAGTCCATCACATAGAAAAGAATACGGCGTATCTTGAAAACGTTCCAGCAGAAAAGCAGCAACAGTTGAATGTTAATCTATCTGTCTACCTATATATATATCTATCTATCTATCTATCTATCTATCTATCTATCTATCTATCTATCTATCTATCTATCTATCTATCTATCTATCTATCTGTCTATCTATCTATCTATTTATCTATCTATCTATCTATCTATCTATCTATCTATCTATCTACTTATCTATCTATCTATCTATCTAACCATCTAACTATCCATATATCTATCTATGAAGCGATCTATCGATCTCCATCTATGTATCGATAGATAAATAGACAGGTTAATAGGTACATACATACAAAGATATAACAGCCAAAAAATGCTGACTATAGAACTGGCAGTACTTTATGAATTACCAGGGTTTCATTCAAATCGGATTGTTAGTTTTGCCAAAATAAAATCCTCAAGTTAAAAAGATTCATCATTTCCTACCATTCAGAACCCTTTCTTGGGGGTCTAGAGTGTACATACTCAGTGCTATAAGATACATTAGCCTGCTTACTGCCTGAACACTTGATGTCGTTACCGCATTCCCTGTTGATCAGTCCGGAGAAAGCCTGAATCTTCTAAAAACACACCATTAAATGAACGCTCGCGTCGAAATAGCAAAGTGCAGGGAATATTACGTACGAGACATTGTGTAGAATTGAGAGGGCAATGCACTGATTGGCTCTCCTCGAACTTGAGGCAACCTTTGCAGCGAATACACTTTAGAGATCCTACACAACTCAACATTATCAAAGTAATTAGGAAAAGTACAAGAAAACATTTCAGCACGTTTAAATTCATATCCAAACAGATTTATATTTAGACTGTGGGCTTCGCCTTTCTGACGGGCACGAGTGCCAGTGGTGAAGTAAATATTCGTGTGACAAACTGTGCATACATGCAGCAGCTTGCGTATAGAATCACGGCGCATGCTTTTTTCTCCGGAAGAAATTCAGTCCGTGCAATACGGGGCGAATATACTCAGCGCACGCTATTTTCAACTGGCGGCGGACAAAAAAAGTACTCGCTTCATGCTCGTCTAGCGCCTAAACCTTTCGAGGTAGAAACATTGTTTGAAAAGCAACTAGTAGTTCAAAGGTAATGCCTTCTGAAAATGTAAAGCTTGTCACAATATGAAGATTCTACCCATTTCAAAGTACGCTTTGAAATAAAAGATAAATCTGAAAATTCTGGTAGGTTTTCTCTGTTATCTCAAATGTTTGTGAACCTTTTTTAAATTTTCTTTTTTCACAATGCTTCTCATAGAAAGAGGAATGGATTCTTTTTTATTCCTTAAAATATTTTTATAAATAAGAAAGCTAGAGACCAAAAACTGTTTTCCCCTTCATATGAATTGACGGTTAGTTATCAAATCAAGCTAGTTTGTAATGTTAGTCAACCTAAGAACGCAATGCGTTCCATATCAAATCAATCCGTGACCTTATAATTAATCGTGCTTAGGGTCTAAAGACGTGAATTATCGCGAAGAATTCAAATTTCTTCTTGTTATTGCTTATTTCGGCCCAATATGTGATAAAAGCGCCAAACCCGTCAATTCATATGAGGGGGAAAACAATTTTTGGACTCGAGCTCCCTTTTTATGAAGATATTTTAACGAATAAAAAAATATTTCATTTTTCTTACTACGAGAAGCATTTTGAAAAAAAAGAAAATTTAGAAACGATTCATAAACAGCTGAGAAAATAAAGAAAAACCCGCCAAAATTTTCAGATGTTCCTTTATTTCATAGCGATTTTTGAGAGGGATAGAATCTTCAAAATGTAACAAACTTTATATCTCCAGAAGGCGCTACCTTTGAACTACTACTAACGAATGGTTTAGACGCTAGAAGAGTTTGAAGAGAGTACATTTTTTGTGCGCCGGCAGTTGAAAATAGCGTGCGCTGAGTATACTCGTCCCCCGTATATGCCTTTTTTTAAACTACGAGGTCAAGCTTGGTAGTAAACTTGTGAATGTGTGTCTTGTGCGGACAAATAGCAGCTCCAGTGGATTGCGTCATAAACTTGCCAGTCAATTAGGGAACGTAGTAAAGTGGAAACATCCAGCCGTTTAGCAAGTCCTGCCAGGACATGTCAAGTGTAATACCGGGAGAAAGCTTCCAACTGGAGAATCGTTAAAAAGGGCCAAGTCAAGTCTTAAAATTGTATAATCTAATCTAGGTTCTTGTTTAAAGACTGAAATTTCTGTTTCAAATGTAGTTTCACAAACCAAAAATAAGATTAATCTGTATTCATTTCATTCACCAAAGTTCCCATAAACAGGTCACGTGATTTCAAACAAGGAACAACAAGACTAGTGCGACTGACAATATAAATGAATATATTAACCCCCCCCCGCAGAAAGAGATTTTTTCCGTTAAACGTGTTACAATTCAGTAACGAATCTTCGATTGACGATAGGTTAGATCCAACGGCTCAATTTGTTCTTCGTCCTGGTAGTAAATGACATAGGGCGAGCTGGCTACTACAGTCTCGTTTAGATTCAAATTTCTCATCACGGGACTGAAGCTGAAATCGTTATGAGCATCTGTATCCAGACAGCGCAATCGTTCGCTGTCGTACGGGTCCCAGTCGAGCGAAGTTAGACTTCCGCCTTCGGTCTGAGTCCAGCGGGTGACCAGCTTCCCTCCGGCGTAAGCACCAGCCTAAGCAATGGAACTGTTTACCACTAACACCTCTACTTTTGAAACAGGCAAATCGCTGTAAAATGTATAAGCAAACAGCTTTACTTGAACCGTGGTATGCTCTTGATTGGCAGTGTACCGCTCCGTACAAGTTAGAAGATAACTTCTACGAGCTGACTTGGGAGTCTGGTTGTCCAGCGACGTTTCGGAAACTCCTTCGGGTGCTGGATCCCTTGCTTCTAAAGGGGCTACCGTCGTAGCGCTACCTTGAGGACTGTTTTCATCCGTCATACTCTGGCCTGTCATACAATATTGGACAATCAAGAAGGTGTTCTATAAGGGCTCCAACACTGATTTTAATCCGGTTTCTTAACCAAATATCACAGTACAGCTTATGAACAAGTTTAGACATGCTCACAACAAACGTTCCTTGCTAATCTATACTAGTACTAGGATATACCAACTATATTTAAAATGATAAAAACAAGTTAGATCGGATCTGTTGCAGAAGACCTTTTTGCTTTGTGGCCACAAGACGTGTGCACTGTTGAAACTTGGAACATACCTTCATTATCATCAGAGACCGGAGTATTGTAGCGCGGATGGAACGGCGATGTATTGGGCTGGATAACTTGTTCGCTTACCGAAGAAGCGCTGGATATTGTCGTCGTGAAGTGACAGTCGACTGGAACTCGTCGTAACGAGCGATGAATGGTGAAAGAGCTCCCCATCCGCGGCGATGAAACAACGATCTCCGGGATATTCCGGGTGGGGATATCCGGCGCGCTGCGGATGGGAACATCCGAATAGCTTAGAGCCGGGTTAAGTTTGCGCATCCGGCGAGTCCGTCTGTAGTCACTTCCTTCGGTTCGGATGCGTGAAGGGTAATCCAGCCGGTGGCGTGTGACGGGTGAATTGTGATGGTACGCTGGCGGAGTAGTGATTTCCTCTTCCGGCGGAGGCGGCACTACTTCTTGGCGCGGTGCAAGGTGAACGGTAGCGTCGTCGGTAGCGCACTTCCGGCAGGTAGCGTTGCGCAAGTGACGCTCTTCGTAATAGCAGCGAAAGGCAAAGTACATTATGGCGCAAACAGCCAGGATTGTCATGCAAATGATAACGCTTAATAAGGCTGGTGAAGCCGGTGGGTAAGTTACGTCAAGTCGGCCTCTTAATTCTATAATTAAAAAATTAAATTAAATTAATAGTGCAAATTAGAATCATTATCCCAGTATTTTCAAGTGTAATATACCGACCTTGAGACGCAGACATGACGATCCGTCAAGAGACGTTCAGTCAAACTGAAGCTAAATGAAGGAAAGACTGAATCCCTGCCTTAGGCATTAAAATTGAAAACCGATTCCTAATTTGCATAAACCCAGTTCTTGCTGTCGTCGGTCGATTTTCAGCAGTAGGAAAAGAGGCCATAAACATCTTTTTAAAAAAGGATTATGTTGTTTTAAACGAATATACTGAAATAAAATTTAAAAATTGATACATTTGCGATTCAACGAAAAACTGGTTTATATTTGTTTCAGTAATTGGAAATATTTGGTTAATTGAACTTTTTGTTATTACTTTAAATGATATTTATATTTATACTTTAATTATTCTTATTCGTGGTATCTTCAATTTACAATTTAAAGATAAAATATTATCTAATGAAAGACGTTATTAACCCTCGCAGCTTACTGTGGAATTGGAATTACACCAACTCAATGTGATTTTGAGAAATATATATTTGTTAACAAAACATTTGGCAACGCTGTAAACCGCGATCTTCGTATTTTGACAGTTGCTGTAAACAACAATGCAGCCGCATCAACAATAGAGCGGAGGACAAAGACGACCGCGCGATGCCGTATTGTTCCTCTTCCCAATATAGTCATATTTCTCACATCCAGCAATAGCACAATGACGGCTAAACAGAAAATTTACTTTATAACTGCAGCAGGTATAATCCTAGTCTCTTTTTCCCTAACCAGCGGGATGGACCCGCAGCCTCGTGATGAGGAAATCCACAACCAACAGATTTCACAGGGTCAGGTTCATTACAACTTGATAGTTAAAGATTCTCGGCTGCCTAAATATGGTAAATGCTGGCGGGATGCGTTACAAAACCTCGAAGCTGGTTGCAAACATTTAACTGACGACGTTCAGAGTAGACTCGCTCTCGAGTTCGCTAACTGCTTTCTCGAGAAGTCCGGGCTAGAAACCTACCAGTGCGACAGGAAATCAACCATTAAATCATGTTTAGAAAGCATCAGTAACAATGGTTTTACGGCTTACACGAACTTCTTCACTCACACGCAGAGCATGTGCTATTTCCTCCAGAGCCAGATTTGGAACGAGGAGACGCACTTGACGATAAACCGGTACTTTATAAAATGATCCCGTATGTTTAGCATCCTTTCAGCTGCACATCTTTTCAGTCTTTCAGAAAATTCTGTGAAAGTTCAGCAGCAACTAGAAAACTCGAGCGAGAAGCAACAACTGATACTGCAGTCGCAACTGACATCGCTTGCTAAACAGCAGGAGCTGCTCGACAAGAGCCTCAATCTGCGGAAAGCTCTCGACACTTCTAAAGAGACTGTTCAACTCATGCTGCAGGACTTCAAGTAAGTTAATTGACATTTATACGGTTTTATGTTTCTGCAGTTATGAAACTTTACTGTATCGTTGTAGAATATCAACCAACGAACAACGACACATTCTCTTCGAGACTTTCGACCGCGTGGCCAAGCTGCAGAACGTCGTCCTGGGAGAAATGTCGGGCATTTACAGTTTTATGTTTTACCCGACAGCCTTGTTGGTATCGTACCTCCTAACGTCGACAGCTCGCACTTCAGCAGCTCGATTCTGGATTTTCACCGTCTTCTCGTGCAGCTTCGGCATAGAACGCCTCGTAACGAACTGGAGTCTTTACAGTAGCCCTCACTCAGCAGCCGACGAGGCCTCAGTAATCATATCCAATGCATTAAAACCTTTAGTTTAGTAATAATGCAATTACTAGTATAGGATTTATTGTACGGCCGGGTATGGTTGGTCCGCAAGGTAGCCATGCTGCTATGCGTCGCCTGTCTTTCGTACTTTGCCCTAACCTTCCGCGACCTGAATCTGGTCAATAACGCCCTATTGGAAGATATACGGCGACAGAACTTGGAATTGAAGCAATTTTTACTTAGCAGCGGTAACTCGTACCGAGTATTCTTTGACTTTTCATTCGGATTAACTTTGTCTGTACGTTCCAGGTCATGGATTTCCTAAAACAGGGACTCCCTTTCCTTTTTCCAGCGATGTCACCGACAGTATACTGGCAGAAGAAGATGACGAATTCAGCAGCAACAGCGACAGTGACACTTCTTTCGACTCGCAAGCGACTGACAGGACGTACATCCAAAACGCAGAATGGCTGAGTTCTGATTCAGAAAGAGAAGAATCCTTTTCCGCTGGTCGTGTGTCGACAGGTGGTCAACAGTTACAACGCTCAAAAAATACTCGTAAACCCAAAGAGGTGGGACACGACAGTATCGCTTCTCCTAGTCGAAGCCCGTACAATCTACGGAACCGGAAAAACGTTCAGCTGAAAGATTTCCTTGATAATGAATCTCCGGAGAATTTCACAAAGACAGTCAGACGCATGGCGAGGATCTCACGGAGGAACGCCGACAGAGTGCTCCAGGCTCTTAACCAAAAGAAGGAATGCAACCAGACTTTTTTCTCCTCAGATGAAGAATAACGCCAAAATACCCGAATCAAAAAACCTATCTTTTCTACTCGTATTATTTATGCTTTCGCACGCGCTTCGTAAAATACAACCGGTTAAGCGCAAAGATATCAACTGACTATTTTTTTTATCATAGAATTCTACGACAAAGACCAGGTATTACTTAAACAGAAAACCACGTCCAGAACCGATATTTGTATTTCTTTCGCAGAGTTTTATTTGCAATAGTATTAATGATCCCCGTTGTTCTACCTCAGTTTAAAAAGAAGAAAACTTGCATTGCTGTTTGGTTAACTAAGCAACGAGCCAGCTCACAACTTGGCTTGCAGCTTTCCCATAAACTTTTCCAGTTTCATGGCTTTGCCTATATCTCCTTTCAGTTTCAGCTTGCCGGACATGAAAGCAGCAGTCGGTTTCAAATTTCCTGTAACAAAAAATAGCAAATCAATAATACTACAGAAGATTATTATTATTATTATTTATATTACGGCTAAATATAAAGAAATAGTTAATTTACTCATTAAAAAATTATATTCATTAAATTTCTATAAATATATAATAATCGTGTATATTGTTATCATTTCATATTTTATTAACTATACAATATTTATTTAATTATTATATTATTATTAACACCATACATTGGTAGCGATTGCACACACAGTTTTCAGCAATAAGAAAGCGACAGTCAGTTAAGATACCTTTAAACATGGAGACAAAATCCTTCGAGTCCATAATGAAAGTGACATCGGCCGCCGAGGACGGATCTCCAGAGCCAGCTGCTCCCGATCCTGTTTTAAGGTCCAGGAACCACTTCCCAGTCTCGGAGCCCTTCAAGTCAAAGGCGTAGAGAGCCCCCACTTTGCTTACGGCCTCTTCACCCAGCAAGGAGCGGATCGTCTCGAAAACCTGCGAGACTTGGCCAGTGCCTTCTTTGCCATCGGTGAATTTAGGCTTCCCTCCCTGCTGTTCCATCTGCTTTGTGATGGTCTTGGGGTCAACCTCGTCCAAGAAGAAGTCCGGCAGTAGCGAAGCACCTTTGAGTCAAAATACATAATCATGAACTGAACTGGATTATCCGAGTTAGTATAATTTTAAAGAATAACCCAGATGGCAATAGGTTCGTAATGATCAAAAGTTAACAACACTGATGAAAGCAAGTACGACCATTGAACAGAACTGATGAAAAACCCACAGGACGGGAAACAATTACTATTATGTATTTCTATTAAATTATCATTATCGATTCATAGTTAACTTAACCACGAACCACACTTTACCATCCTATCGACTTATAAGACTACAATACATATCAGAAAAACAGTACATTAACCATTTATTTACCAGGTTTAACAGCATACTGGTCAAAATCGGTCACCCCAACTTCTTTCAAAACCGCGTCATCGATGCAGAAGTTGGCCGTGAAAGATTTCGAGTCCTTGGTCAGAATGACGTACGCAGCATCGGCCATAATCTCGGGTTTCCGGCACTGACTAGACACGTCCTTTCCGCCCAGCATTTCCATGGCGGCAGTAATGATCGCTGCAACATAATTCCAGGTCAATTTTTAAAACATTAACGGAATAAGTCATACTATGTGACAATTGTTTAAACTAAACACCCATTAAGATCGACTTGAACAAATGATAATTTTACGATATTAAACTACTAGTAATAATGTATTAATATAAAATCCCACTAAAGTAATACCAGTCCTGGGCCATAACGCGTTCACGGCAATGCCGTCAGCTCTGAACTCCTCTGCCATGCCGAGAACACACATGGACATGCCATACTTGGCCATAGTGTAAGCGACGTGATCCTTAAACCAGTGTGGGTTCATATTAAGCGGTGGGCTCAGATTCAGGATATGCGGGTTCTTGCCGACCTTCAGGTACGGTATACATAGTTTCGACCTAGAATTTTCATAACATTTAGCAATAGATTATTAATAAATATTTAATGCATACACAAATATCATATTTTATAGTTTTAATTTATAAAATTAATGTAGAGAGAGATATACGAGCTTACACAAGGAACGTCCCTCTGGTGTTGATCTGGTGCATGAGGTCGTACTTCTTCATGTTGGTTTCCTGAGTGCCCGTTAACGAGATGGCACTCGCGTTATTGACGACAATGTCGATCCCGCCAAACTGCTTGACGGCCGAGTCAATGGCAGCCTGGACCTGGTTCTCATCGCGAACGTCCACAATGCACGGAAGACACTTGCCGCCCGCAGCTTCAACTGTGACGGGATCAGGCCATCAATATTAACCCTTAGGTACAAATCAGGTTACGTACTTTCTTTGGCCGCAGAATAGATCGTCCCGGGGAGCTTGGGATGAGGATCTGCCGTTTTGGCGGCGATGACGACATTAGCTCCATCTCGAGCAGCTTTCAGCGCGATGGCTTTCCCAATACCACGGCTGGCGCCAGTGATGAACAGAGTTCGCCCCGCTAGTTTCCTGCGTGCAAAATAGTGTCTCGTCGTTAACGTTAAGAACCTACATTTTTACTTGTTCCTCAGTAACTTCTAAGACACTAACACTAAAATAGAATAGAAACAGCTTAACTATCATACAAGTCTCAACAAACTGGCGTGTACCCTGGTTTCTCAAGACGGTTCATACTATTTTTCTCTGAAACGGCCCTACTTAGACTTTTGTTCAACAGCAAATTTGCTCTTTTCAACAGATAACAGCTTCAATGTAAACGTTCGTGATCTGAAAATGACCTTCGATATCCGGCTACCTTATCTCATACCCTGCAGGGCACCATAAGTACACGCTTTGAGCGAGTATACGGCGACGTGCAATTTCAAGTTCCTTTAAAAAGACGGATAAAATACGAAACTCGTTGTTTTAGGGGCTCCTTAAAACAGTAATATATTCCCATAGAACGTTGCATCGATACCAATAGATGTGGCTTACCCTGTATTAATCATGATATAAATTATATAAGCGGCAACGAAATTCGGGAGATATGCAGAAGAGCCTTTCCCTGCACGGATGTAAACAAGGACAGGTTGCTGCTAAACTGCATACCATGTACGTTTAACTCTACCGTGTCGAACTACATTGGTTTATATATTATTAACCTAAATTTCAGATAAATTAAGCAGCATTTACAGTATACGTATTTTATTTTAAATCGTAGAGTAGCTTGAATTGTATGAGACCTTTCTGCTTTCGTATAAGTGTTACAGTGACATCAAACAAAGGCCACGTATACGTCTACCACATTGTAAATATGTTTCCATTGATCTTTACGACAAGTACGGTAAAACTAGATGTGATGAAATAGTAATAGTTATTACTATTGCATCGTGCGTGCATCAAACAGTTCACGCATCACTGTATCGACTCCCCGTTGTTCGTTGGACCCACTAATTGGCCAATGACCATAGCGATGTAAAAGATAACTTAATCGATATTGCGTGAAATGTAAGCGACTATAAAGTAGAGAAATTGATTTAGAAATTACGCTGGTAGAAGCCGTCAATTATTCATGGTCGCACTGACGCTTATATGGGAAAAAGTCCACTCATGTGTCACGCTAATGTCAGCGTGTACAGTTTCTTTTGTGTGCGAATCACTAAAGGCCCGATCGAACAGTAAATAATTATATGTTTTCAAGGACGCAGTGCTGTTAAGGATAAATATAGATAGGTGGATAGATAGATAGATAGATTCATAGATAGATAGATAGAGAGATACGTGAGCCCCATACAAATTCAGTTCAACTTAATTAAGGTAGTTTCTAGTTTCTACCGTTTGAATTCTAATAAAGGACACATCTTTGGTTAATAACAGCACACTCATAATATGCATAGATAAAATCTCATTGCATGTGTTTGAATAGCGTAGTTTAACTACACGGTATGTTAATTTCAATTAAGATTTTGTATTAAAGGGCTGCAATGGCTTGCACAGACAATCGGTCTGCGCAAGTCAGGCATCTGCATTTGTTTTTCTTCTTTTTTAGTTATTTTTCCCCAGGCTGTCTTTAAGTAACAAATGGGTTGCTGGAACACATGCGCCAGTCTTGAACGCTTCGTTCTCCAGGAAACATTCAGTAGGCCTCACCATGGCCGATTTAAACGGTCGTACTTTGAAGATAGGTCTCTTACCTGGTTCCAAGATGCAGGTACTAGCAAACCTAACTTTAATAAAACTTGCTCCAGTTGTATAAGTATTCCTATTCAAGTATCCATAAGGACATTCTAATCGTATCTAGTGCTCAGTAATAGTATTTCTGCAAACTGTGATGGTATTTAGAATGTGTTATAGACAGGAGATCTGGGTGGTGAACAAGCAGAACAGGCATCCGAAGCCCTGTTTTTAATCAATCTACTGAGCGCCAAGTTGAACTTTACATTCCAACTGGTCACTCCAGCAGAGGACACGATTGGCTACCAGCTGGAGAACGGTTCCTGGAGCGGTCTAATTGGGCTACTACGCAATCAAGTAGATGTTGACATGCAATTAAATTACAACAAATTAAGACGAATGGTTGAACTTTGACTTATGTTGGATGTCCAGGAAATAGACATGGCGGCTGCTCGCGTACCATTCCTACCAGAGTTGAAGAAGCTGGTGGAATTCTCGCTACCCATGGGTATGGATAACTGGGTTACTCTGCAGCAACAACCGCTGCAGAAACCGAGAACTGACGGGTTACTCATGCCTTTCAGGATGGAGGTTATCAAATTCGCTTATTATAAGGACTAATTGGATACGAGGTTCATATGCGGCTACATTTATATTTAACTAACCAAGGTCGTGTATAGTAACGGGGTCACATAGTTACTAGCAAAACTAACCAACTTGTATCAACTATGCAAATATAGCAGCAGTGGACCTGAATAAAGAGTTGCCATGACTTTGTCATGACATTATCATTATATTGTATATATAGGTATACTTTTAAATTAGGTTTGGATAACGCTAGCCGTATCCGTGGCATTAATGGGCCCCGTGATGTTCGCCATGTACAAAGCTTACATAAGACTTTTCGGCCGCGGCGCCATCCATTTCTTCAGGGGAACACTCGACAACTTTGTCCTTTTCGTCTGCGTTTCGCTCATCCGGCAGGATCACAACCTCTTCATTCGCATCCGTATCGAGTTTTTCAGACATTCCTCAATATAACTTTGTTCATATTTCAAACACTTGCGTGAAAAATGCGTTAATAATCTTTGTTAATCCGCAGATTCACAACGGATCCTTATGGCCACTTGGTGGATTATCGGTCTGCTGCTGACCACGTTCTACACGGCCAATCTAACTGCGTCCATGGCGCGTCCCTCGCGGGAATCCATCATTCAGCACCCGAAGGATCTGCTCCTTTCCGAGAACCAACACATCCGCTGGATCATCATACAAGGAGATTCACTGCACGCACTCCTTCAGGTAAACCGTCTTAATATCTTGAACAACCACAATTTCTGGTTTGCAATATCTGATACGAGTAAGAATAACTAAAGGCTATATAGTACAGCACAACAGTACAGTGTGGAGCAACAGAAAAAGGTTCTGAACAATGATGGATCATATCAGATTTAGAATTTTATTTTGGCGAAACTATCAACCCAATTTCAATGAAACTTTACCTTTACGTTAAGTATTATCAGACCTCCATTCAGTATTTTTTTGGTTGTTATATCTTTGAAAACTCGGGTGCCATAAGCGATGAACTTTTCCTCAGCAAGAACCATTTTTTATTGCTCTAGACATCTACCTGTATAGATCATACACGTTAATGTGATGAACATCAAGTACAGTACAAGGTAGCACTTTCTTCTGTTTCTGTTGCAGTCGAAAACGGACGGATTTTACCAGATGCTCCGGCAACAGTTGGAATCCGGCAGAGGCAAAATCGTTACGACGACGGATGAAGCTGCTAGGCTTGTCAAAGAAGAAGGTGAATGTGAATTCTGTCATTCCAATTTCCAATAATTCCATTCCCATTTTGCAATGTGTAATTCAACGTATTAATTATAATTCATCTTCAAATATGACCTTTATATGACTTAATGAATGACGTTTACGCAAGTAATCTTTAAATGTAAGTCCTGTAACTGTATTAAACTAGTAGGAAGATTAGTACGATAGTAAACGAGAATGCGAAATTGTATTGTCGCGTTAACCGGCCATCTTGAAGTTCATTAAATAACAGAAGTTGCTGGCTTACTTGATTATAATACAAGTGCGCATTATAAAGTTATAAGGCGGATGTAAAAATATGGAGGATGATTTTTTGTTAATATAGATTACGTGTGGTTCGGATCACGTGACACTCTCCTGGAAGTTGTCGTAGCTACTTACCAGAGTAACAGGAAGGTGAAGAACATGACTTCTTCCGACTGGTGTTCCTTCATCGTTACAGAGCCCGTCTATCTGACCATCGAGCATGGCTTCGCCTTTCCCATCAACAGCTCTATCAAATCCGCCATGAATACTGGGTAAAGTAGTGAATATAATTAATGGATTACTATATAATTGCTATGAATAGAATTATCCATCCGTAATGCAGCCATAATCGCTAAAACACCCATCCACCTATCTGTCTGTCTGTCTGTCTGCTCGTCTATCTATCTATCTATCTGTCTATATATCTATCTATCTATCTATCTATCTATCTTTCTATCTATCTATCTATCTATCTATCTATCTATCTATCTATCTATCTATCAATCTATCTATCTATCTATCTATCAATCTATCTATCTGTCTATCAATCTGTCAACCTCCCTATCTGTCTATCAATCTGTCAATCTGTCTATCTGTCTATCTGTCTATCTATCAATCTATCTATCTATCTATCTATCTATCTATCTATCTATCTATCTATCTATCTATCTATCTATCTATCTATCTATCTATCTATCTATCTATCTATCTGTCCATCCACCCATCCATCGATTAATCCGTCCCAACGTTCATCAATCCCATTCATTTTTAAGGTTGAGGAGACTTGATCAAGTTGGCATAACCACCTACATCCGCCAAAACTCTTCCGCCGGATCGAATCCTTGCGCTCTAAAAGGAGGAGTCTCTGTTAGGGCCATGAAAGTGAGCGATTTCTTCGGCCTCTTCATGATAGCTGGTGCCGGAATTGTCCTCGCCAGCCTAGCGTTCGTCGGCGAGCGACTACGATCCTCAGCAGAGACGAAGAAACGCCAACTTACAGCGGACAGGGCAGGGAAAAAACCGTCGCCTGCGGATCCCCTGGAAGCTCAAAGGGCCCTGGCTATTGTTAAACCGGTCCCTCGACCGGTAATTGAAACAATAAAAGAAGACGAGGAACCCAAGCCATTGGTGCTGGAGGATATCACCGATCTGCTGGATTCATGGTTCTATCAGAGTGAAGGAAGAACAAGGCAGCCCGAGTAGTACGGAACCCGCTCAGGGGCATTTACAGTTGGGAAATTCGTTTATACTGCGCAGATGTAATATTTAAATCCTGTAAGAACTGAGTGGCTATGATAATAAAGTTATTGAAATTATTAGCTCTCATTCTTTTCCGGTTGCTCGTGGAAGGCATTGAACAGACCGGACATGAAAGAATAGTTCAATTTGGCATGATTTGGTACTAACAAGGCACACTTAGATGACAACGAAACTTGCTGATATATTCATAAAGGAGAGTATTGAAAGCGTGTCAGTGGTCAATCAAGTGCGTGGTAAGTAGTACAACTCGTCAGATTATCATTGAGGTCCTTAGCACACTAGATTTGTAAATCAATGGATTATAAATACATACAGTCATGTGAATAATACCAGACTGGCCAAGTCAGTGAGATTGTTAGGCAAATCGTAATCCAATTCGTATTATCTTGAAAACAAAATTATAAGTTAGCTATTCAAGTAAATTGGAAATACCGGACATTACTGTACTGCGCTGTACTGTAAATGAGACTTATAAACAAAGTGATTATATAATTGGCGCTTCAAATCAGCTTCAAAACGCTACCGCTAGGTGACGTTCTACAACGCTACATTACGTAAACTAATTTCAACCGTGGGTAAACAACTTACGGAGGTAGAAATATCCTTCATTTTCCTTTTGGGCTACATTACAAGTAAATTGAACTACTGCAAAGGTACTAAGGTATTGAGCGAACAAGTAATCTCAGAAGCTAGTCTTTTGTTTTGGTTATTTTAAAAAATATACGATACGCTTGTGTATGTTGTAATAATAAGACTGAAAACTTAAATTTAGGAGCGGTTTATGTTGAAGAATACCAGTACATTTAGAGAAAAATGTATAGCTGTTCATCTTGCTGGCTTAGATTGTTCGAAACTGCGTCCGGAGTAAGACGTTTTTGGGAGATTCAAAACAAATATTCAGAGACATAAATGCATTCGATGCTTCCAACTATGGCGGTTAGCGCCAAATTAAGTAAACTGGTGAACCCAGGCATTTTTCAATATTGGCTCTTAACCCAGCAGCTTTTGCTTCCCGCAGGAAAGATGAGTCTTCAAAGAATGTGTGCCGGGGCTATTCAGCGCATCTTCCAGGGTGCGACGCGTCGTACTTCGTGCTCTCTCAGGCTTCACTCGACCGACGAGTCCAACTCGTGCGAGCGTTCCAAACCCAAGAGCACACAGAAAAGGGCTACCACACCAATAGGTACGCTTTTGCTTTAAGCTGCACGCCAACTATGTGTACTAATGTGTTTTATGTTTAAAGGTAAACTTGACGAACTGGAAGAGGGACAACACCCTTTTCAAGAAAAGGAGCCACTTCCTTCATGGCCAGACAGCACAAATCCCCACACTGGTGAGGTAGGCGGCCCGAAGGGTCCCGAGCCGACCCGTTATGGCGACTGGGAGCGGAAAGGCCGAGTTACGGATTTCTAGAGTTGACTAAATTGTCCTAAGCAAAACTCCATTTCTGTATTTAGAAGACAAAACCAATACAAAAGACATTTAGAGAAGGGGGAAACATTCAATTTAAGACAAGATTTGATGGATGCCAAGGGTATCCTTCAAAAGCTGTTCGCGTAGAGCCCACAAAGCGGCGACCACTTCGTTCTGCGGTGGTTGGCCTTCTTCCTTCTGATTGTTGGCCAGCCAGTTGTACGGGAGTCGGGAAACGTCCGGAATAACCGTGTTATCCGCTTTAGACCTCAGGGCTCTTTCCCAGTTGGAAACGTAACGATTGCCGTTGTGCAGTCCCTCAATGTACCTAATTACAAAACTATTATATTACGTATGAAATTCCTTACCTATATTATAAAGTTAACAAATCTATGCAAAGTATAAAAATATAATTATAATATAACAGTTAGAGAACAAATGACAAATAAATAGAACATGATAATAATAAAATTAATTTCATCGTTGGTTACCTAACATAGGCCTCAGAATGAAGCAAACGTTGACTTTTCGGCGGAACGGCAACAAACATCGGTTCCCCAAATGGTTGACGCGAAATGGCAGTAGGGTTTTGAGCTGCTGAGGCTATGGCTACAGTAACAGAATTTGTTAATTAGTGTAAAATTCACATCACACGACATGCGTTAAAAGGGCAACAGACGTATACAGGTGCAATTCACTCGACACAAACAGCCTGCACTGACAGGGTTAAAAATAACACACAGGGTTGAAAAAAAAAGGTTCAAAACAAACCTAGGTCCTTGACAGGAGTGGGAACGGCGCTGACAGTCGGGGTGCTAAGACTTCGTGCAAGTTTTTTCGACGCAACAAAATTTCTGTCAACAACGAAAACAAATCAAACCAGGGTTAAAATACCGAAAGAAAAAAAAATTCGCATGCCAAGCAAGCCGTGAATCAGTTCCACAGCACGAAAAACACTTAAAATGGCCAAGTTATGAGAAAATTACGTATATCGTAATCGATTTTTGACTGCGCTACGGGTGGAGGCGAAGCTGCAGCCACCGAATGTTTGGCTGATTGAAATTGCCTATTGATTCAAAGGTTAGTGTAAACATTACCTCCTTGGAAAAGTTACCCTAACCTACGGCTATACGTCCTATTACCTCAACTGTGATTCATTCTACACGTATTCACTACATACTGTTATCAAGGTCATAGTAGTATCAGTTAAATTGACACTGATCATGTAATCTATATAATTACTGCTATATTGCGGCCGAACATATTCATTAAGCGTCTTACAAGGACTATTTTATTGGAATTATAATGAGGTGCAAAGTAGTCGCCTTGTGCGTCTCCCCAGAACATACTTGCTTCTCTCAGGTGGCGGGATGATACGGCCGAGATTCTTGGTGATGTGAACATCCTTGACGTGGCGAATCAGTCGGTCCATTTTGGGGAAGGGGGTCATTCCTTTGCGCAGGCGAGCGCAGCCGCGCCACTGACAGTGCAATTCAGTATCTAAACCAATCGTAGAAACAGAACATTGGGTGAAAAAGGCAAAATTGAAACTTGATCAACCAATCAAGACGACTGTATTTCCATGGGCCGCTTCAGTATGTGTAATTTAATGAAATGTTATTTTTATATTCTGTAAAGGCGATGTGAGATGTGAACCCAAAACGTCTACACACAACTATATCAGACCCTGTTTATATATATTTATTATTAGTGTTATCCGGTATTGATTAATCATGATATTCTTCGTAACTACTAATTGAATTAGTTAGTTATTATTTGTTTACATTCGTTATAAATGTGACGATTACCATTGGGATTGCTGGTGGTTATGACGTGTCCATTGGGTTCCTGGATGAGGTGCTCAGTCAGATCGTTGATATCTTCGAACTGCCAAGTGCACTTCTGCCAGCAGCACTCGTAGACCAGGTCCGGACTGGGCACCGACGGCGCGTAGCCCTCTTTTTGAAGTTCGCCGGTCCGGGCCATTTCTGCGACCGTTTCTTCGTTCAAGCGTTGCGCCTTCTCTTCGTAGTCTTGCTTGACATGGGCCGGCAGATTGCGCCATTCATTGCCAACCTGCACCAATGTTCAATATTTTTTAAAAAACATTCTGCATCTCATGGATTGTAAAATCGAAATAAGTTTACATTAACTGGTCAAACAGTTAAATGACATAACTGGTTCTGAATAGTAGGATAGTATGCACAGTTACAGTATCTTTCAACTCGCTATCAACGGGTGCTTCGATTGAAATACAGCCTATCACATGATGCACGCTGATATTATAATTCGATTCTGAATAAATAAATAAATAATACGCGCATAATTATTGTTCACGCTATTTCAAATCAAGGTACCAAAATTAATGAGCAGTTAGTTAAATCAGCTTAAAATTTATGATAGACTAGCGATACTCATTGTTGGGTTATGCAAATTAACTATAATGGAGATAAGTAAAATTTTATTTCAATGATGATTATCTATACTATAACACTGATGCCAAGTTCATAAAGGAAATAGTTTACCAGACGACTGACTTCACCGAACGTCGCTTCGGGATACTTGGCAGCGATTCCTTTCCGAACCTCGCCCGAGTAGATAATATACCCAGTAACCATTCTCTTCTGGAAAATTTTCGGTTTCTTGGGTGCAGTTCCCGCTTGTCCTGCGGCAGGGGTCGACACCGAAGGTCCAGTATCCGAACAAACCGACGGCGGAGCCCCATCCATCGAGTCCTCTGCCAGGTACTCGTCACCGATGCCGGTCATTCGGAACATGGATGGCGATGAATCCTACCGAAAAGACATTAGATATTTAAACGAACTCGGAAAAGTGATTCGAACGAAAAAAAAACGCATTACAATCCACAGGATTAACTTCAATTTAATTAACTTAAAACCTTATATATATTTCTACATGACGTTTTTGTTAGCAGAATTAAAGTTAACTTTGATTCAATTATTTTAAAACCACATCAATAAAAATAGTCTACTTATACAAGGAAATCGCAAGTCTATCATTCTAAAATACGGCAGGTGAAACTATGTACTTACCTAGATTACGTATATTGGAGCAGGGCTACAGAAACAAGTCTGTTATTACATACATCTATCTACATAGTACGACAAGTGGTAAATACGAAAATAACAGAATATACTGATTACAAATGAATACAATATCTAATACTACAAATAACAATATTAAGGTTTAACAAAACCCAAAAGCGAATTTAACTATACAATTACGCTTCCACTAACACTTAATTAGACTGCTTTCTATGACGTCACACACAAAAAGCCTCAAAAAACATATCGACGGGGTAGGAAACATCTGTTGGGCAAAAAATGAACGGTAAACAAAAGAAAACTTACGCCGTCGTGCAGATATAAGTAAGCGGGAGCCGACTTGACGCTGCTCAAAACTTCGTTCTGCAAGAACAAGGACACGGCGAAGTCACTTAACATGCAAAAGCCATGCGCGCTCTATTTAAGTGCTAAGTTTCTACGCAGCAAACGAAATTGCCTTAACTGAGGTTAATGAGCAAGTTTTCACCGGGGTTACGACCAAACAAACGGCGGGAAACGAAAATTCAAACCAAATTACTCTCTGCGGTTGAATGACACGTCGGAAGAAGTAGACTTCGTCGCGATGGATTTCGGCACTGTAAGAGAAACGCTTCAGACCATCTTTGGCAAGTTTGCGGATTTGGCGGCGCGATTCGTCGTAGAGAGACTCGCAGATATAGACATCGTTCTCAGGTACTTCCGTAGGTCGACCTGTCAAACAAGACACAGATTAAAGCAAAACTTGATAAGCCTAACCTGTAGACTAGTAACGGTCCTGAATAAAGGCGCTATTTTGACCGATTTACTCAGAAAAGAGATTTTTGAAAATTTAGATGTGGTTATACTTGAAGCGCTAGTTGAGCGATTCGACGACTACTTACACATAGTATATTCGCTAAAATCCAGTACTGCACACTTCCCGGTAATACTCATCAGCGGGTTGGTATCTTCAATGGAACTGAGGAAAACCTCTTGCCGGTAGAAGCCTTTATGTCCCTGGTTGGCCTCTGCTGGAGTCACATACCACGGTCCCCGGAAGAAGGCTTGATTCCTACAAAACACGAGATGTTCTAACTAGACACAGTTGATCCAACTGAACACTTACTCGGCATCAGTCCACATTGCATGGATCTGCGCAATAAGTTGCTTGCCGTTTCCTCCATTGACGTAAACACAGTCGCCTACTTTGAGGGTGGCCTCCGGGATGTTGAACTGCTCGTAGTATATGACATCGCCGGTAGGGAATCCCTCACCGACTGGGGTCGACAAGGCGATAACGTTCGACTTCATCTTCTCCGGTAGTTTCTCGATCTCTCCGAGCTCGGCTAGTTCTTCCTTGTGCTTCTCGATGCGGTCGCGAAAGACGGAAACCACGCGACGCGGTTCCAGGGGTGTTGGTCGCTGGACGAGGTTGATGTGAGGAGGGAGAGCCAACGCCCCGGTTTTCATCTTTTTAAACAGGCGGGCCTTGGTCGAGTAGCGGGACTCGCAGACGTAGACATCCTTTTCAGCAAAGCCTTCCGGGTAGAACTTGAGGAATTCCTTGATGTTGAGGACGCAGCAACGGCCGCGCACTTGGCTCAGCGGGTGCGGAGAACGTAATTCACTCTTAAAAACCTCCTAGAAAACAACAAAACACGCATTAAAAAAATACTAAGTTGAATGAAATATACAAGCTCTGGAATTGGATATAAATATTTCAATTTTTTCCCCTGGTTAAGGCTTAATGCTCGGAAGCTGAACAGTGACGTCACTGTCAGCTCAACATCATAGAAGGACAATCTAACAGTCAAAACAAAATGAAAACGAATGAAATTATAACGAAAGATAAGGCAAATAACTGAAGAAAAGATGATGAAGCTATTTTTAACCGATTGGCTAACACACGAGTTGTCTGTTTCTGAGACGGGCGTTTTAATCCACTGCCCGAAAACTAGGGCGACTCACACATCAATCATTTTTTTATTATTTCGTTCTGTTATATAAATCACGCTGCTGACGTGTTCAATTAACATCAATAATAAACGCATGGCTTTACACCACGTACAGTACAGGGTTTTAAGTTTCATCCTAGTAAACTGCACTCAACTGTTTTCGGGGAAATCAGTGTTTTCAATTAAATTAAACTGATTTAAAACTTATTTGAATTAAAAATGTAGCACTTCTTTAAAGAACCTGTCAAATCCAGTTAAATAGCAACTTCTCTTTCGAACCAGCGCAACTAACATTTCCGTTTCGCAACCCAGTGCAAGGGAGAGGGGGCTGGGGAACACACTGACCTGTTCCAGAAATTTCCGCGAAGCCAAATGGAACGTCTCCTGGGGTCGACAGAACCAGATTCCATAGAGCATTTGCTGGCCATCGGGACCGGTCCAGAGGCGCTCGATCAGGTAGATATGCGGCTCCATATTGCGGTCCGTAGGTTCGACGTAGACAAAATCTCCAATGTGGTAAGTTTCCTGGTTGAAACTCAACTCGCCACCCGCCGACGCAGACGACGCATTGTCCTTGGATTCCTCTTCCTCGGGTACCTCCTTCAGCTGCTTCTCCTGTCGCAGCCGGTCAACCGAGGCCGTCAGGTCAGCCAGCGTGTACGACAGGGCAGGAGAGGAAAAACCTTCCCCGTTACGGCAGAATTCGTCCCTAAAAAGAGTAATAATAGCGACAAAAAATAATATTAATTAATCTGTGTATTGATGATAGTAAAATTCACAATTCAAACAAATATTACCGCTGCTTGATGAAATGGGCCTGGATTTCGGTAGAGTCTTCAAAGACTTGCGAGTCCGTTCGAGAGACGCGGCGTGCGCGTTCCAGGACCTGGAATACATCCTCCTGGAACATGTCCAGTCGCTTGTACAAGCCCTTATCCAGCCGCTGCTTAACGAGATCCAGAGAAATTGCACGTACTCTGTAAAAATTTTCATTCACAATTGAATTATATCCTTACAAAAAATAAATAAATAAATAAATACAAAATTACTTTTTCCCATCGGATGTCTCTTCATACTCTGGGAGTTCGGCCAAGGAATCCGAGTAGCAGCGACCTTCGTCATCCTGGTGGTTGTAGATGGCAGCAAAAAGTGAAGTGAGAAGCTCCTGGACTGCTGTTTTGATATCGGGAACGAGGCCTTCCTCTTCGCTCATCATCACTTTGGTTTGAAGGGCGACACGTTGCAAGGACAGAGCATCCTAATTATAAAAAAACAATAATAGTTATAATAACTAACTTAAAATGAAGAATTAAAGCATACCAATCAAACCAATAAAATTCGTTAAATTCAACTAATCTGTATGATTTTCAAACTATCATCGATTTTTTAAACAAGTAAATATAATGTAAATGATTAATGAAACTAATTAAGTTAAATTAATAGTAATCACTATAACGCCATGAGACCAAGGAATCGGGCGGGGCAAATACTTGCCTTGTAAATCTGCGAATCGGGCTCGTTATACTTGCACGCATTGTCAAACATCAAGACGAGTTCACTCAGCAGTTCATCCACGCTTTCGTACTGCGACGATTTCGCCTTGTGGCCAATCTTTTCCAAATCAATGGGCTTCTTGATGACCTCGTAATAATCAGGGTACTCCTATTGGCACAATGTCAAGGTTGGGAAAAAAATTCACCGCAAATATTTAGCGTACAAGTTGTACAGATATCCTAGCAGACAAAAACAAATATAATTACAGTAATAATTATTCGTACAGCAATTCCTTTTTAACTGACATAACACGAGAATTTTATAAACTTAATCATATAATGGCAATGATGCAATAGCAAGATCAAAGTAGTAAATTTGCACATTACTGCTAACATTACTATGTTGATACGTACAGGAACAGTACTAGTAGCATTAGTACAAAATGAGGACGTTTGAATGAACGAATGTCTTACTGCTTTCGATGGTAGTTTCATGAAGATTTGGGACAATTGCCGTTTTTTCGGATCCCTGTAATCTCTAATTGCATCGTACATGGTTTTCAACTTTTGCGACAACGTCGGTACTCGACTGCGCCTACAGATGGAATTTAAAAAGATATAAAATAAAGCAAAAAAATAATAAAATTAGACACCGATATGAAAATTAAGGATGTCGTCTGACTCGGTTCAAGTCGAGTCGAGTTGACTTGGAGTCAACTCGACTAGGTCCTTTCCATTTCATGACTCGATTCGGTTCGCAACTTTGTAAGTCGACTTGAGATTTGACTCGACTCGGTCCTTTCTATGTACCGACTCGACTCGTGACTTTGCAAGTCGACTAACTAGACTTGAGATTCGACTCCATTTGTCGACTCAAGTCGGCCTAATTGACTCGATTCGACTAGACGTTGGCCTGCATATCATCGACTTTGACTCTACTCGACTTGAAGACCAAGGCTGTGAACTCGACTCGACTCGGGCCTAAGTCGAGTCAAGTCGAGTGGTTGACATCACTACTGAAACATGGGCGGGCAAAAATATAAAACATAGTACTACCCTCACCGAGGAATAGTTTGTCTCCATTGCTTTCTTTTCTGCACCACAGTACAATACCTATGTAGCCATTTAATTCAGGTTTTTGTGTTCGCAATTTTAAACTCTCTCGGAGTAGTTAGTTTTAGGTACTCTGGCATTGTCTACCGTACATTAGATTCCATTTAAATAATGTTTAGAAAATGAATTGTCTTTGTTATTTGCTGTGCGTGTTTGTGAATAGCAATCAAATGAAGATTACTCTGAAATTATTCATTAGCTGGAAAATTTGCAATTAAAATGAGGGCGAAATGTCGAGTCGACTCATATTCGTCACGTGGGTACGTAATTGAGTCGACCGCAGTGGAAATGAGCGCCAAAAGTTGGGTCGACTCATGTACGACACGTGGATTCGCAAGCTGAGTCAAGCGCCATTGAAAAGAGCGTCAAAAGTTGAGTCGACTCATATACGACACGTGGGTACGCAGTTGAGTCGACCGCAGTTGAAAAGGGCATCAAAAGTTGAGTCGACTTGTATACGACACGTGGGTACGCAGTTGAGTCGAGCGCCATTGAAAAGAGCGCCAAAAGTTGAGTCGACTCATGTACGACATGTGGGTATGCAGTTGAGCCGACCGCAGTTGAAAAGAGCGTCAAAAGTTGAGTCGACTCGTATTCGACACGTGAGTACGCAGTTGAGTCGACCGCAGTTGAAAAGAGCGTCAAAAGTGGAGTCGACTCATATACGACACATGGGTACGCATTTGATTGGTCCGCAGTCGAAAAGAGTGCGAAAAGTCGCGTCGAGACATATACGACACATGGGTATGAAGTTGAGTCATGCGATGACGCACATAGTCATGGTGAGTCAGTGAGTCACGATGACGTCATAGATGGTCATGGCGATTCACTATGGCCGGGCACGCCCGGACTTGTTTGGCTCCCATGTAAAGAGATAGGAGAAACGTTTCTACAGAAACAGATAGGGAATTTGGAAAAATGGTCGGAAGAAAACGGGGAAAAAAAGAAGAAAAAAAAGGTGGAGTGGAAAAAGTGAACAATATGTCTCCATGCTGGTAAGCAATGGAGACACACATACAAGGAATAATCAAATTAATAACCATAAATTTTAAAACAACAGACAGTTATTAAATTCGATAACAGTATGCGAACCTCCTGGCTTTCCCCACTGGATTTAAAGCCCCAATCTCCCTGGCCTTCTCCGTGAGAACTTTCTCCAGCATGTTGGCGTCCTCGTAGATCACGGAGCCCTCTTCGTTGTACAGTCGGCAGTTATTGAACATCAGGCGCAAGTCGTCCAGCAATTCTTCCTCGCATGTGTATCTTTAACATTAAAAAAATTGACATTACCAATACAATAAATCTGAAAAATCAGAAAAATATCCAAAAACGGCGAGCTTTAAATGAATCAAATAACTAGTCTCCAGGCGTCAAAGTTTAAATTGACAAATTCCATCTCTGACAACAAGTTGTTTTCTTACCTATCGCTTTTAATGTTGGACTCGATGGTAATCATATCAATGGGTTCAGTGATGACGCGGTAGTAGTCGGGGTACTGTTTTTTTGACGGTTTCTCCATAAACACCTCGATGGGCTGGCGATCGCCATCGCAGGTGTAGTCAATCAGGCAGCGGTATAGGATCATTAGCCTTTTGCGCAGGTTAGGATCAGTGCCTTCTGCTTTTACTTTGGGAGTGCTCTTGGTGGCGCTGCCTAGCTGCGAGCGCGCTCTTCCTAGCTTACGTTTCGGAGTGAATTCTGGCTCACCCTCCACTTCCTGTTTATTTTTTTTGTTGTTGAAAAAAATAAAGAATAAACGGAAGAGATTATTGTAAAGTCAACATCGTTGAAATCACTTATTTTAGTGATTTTATTTATGTGTAGTGATAATAAAACTGATTCATTACAAGATTCCTATTATTATAATTTGTACAATTTAAAAAAAAAAATTGATAATTTCACTGGGTGAACGTGTTCCCTATCTTGGAGTGAATCGGTTTATATTGTCAGTATTAAACCAACTATACTTATTCCATGCACTATACTTTTACTTTATTTATACCACTCCACTAAAGAATAAACTATTTTAAATAATTTGAAAAAATAGAAATACATTTTCGTTAGAAATGTAGGCGGAAACATTTACCGAGGTCAGCAAACCTTCATACTTAATTACTTTACATCAATATCATTATTTTTTATTATATTACTATAATATGTTTAATTCGTTAGCGGTAAAATAAGAAAATGACTATTGAAAACTAAAAGAATATTGGATCGAGTTAATACCTATTATTTTCATGTTTTTATTTTATAATATGCATTTTACATTCTTATACATTTCTCACTATTTTATTACTCTATTAATTAACATACAAACATAATACAAAAAAATTTACGAATGTGAAAAAACGCGAAGGATAATATTTTCGAGTCAACAAACCTTGGACTTCCTTAATTCATATTGATCTCATTATACTTAATTTCACATGTTATAGATTTACTATAAAAGAAATGAATTTTTACAACTAAATAATATAAGATACTTTCTAATCGAGTTAATGTATTATTATCGTATAGTTATTATGTTATAAGTATTTTTATATTACATGTCTTTCACATTTTTATTACTCTATTAATTAATAACATACAGAGTATGTGTATATCTATGAATTCATATTACCGAGTCCACAAATTCGGTGTCTTGAAGCTTGCTCTGCAACAGTCTCTGCAGTTTGGCGGCGAATTTGTGCTGCTTGGTGTCGGGCTTATTGTAACGTTTGGCATTGTCGAAGATCAGGTTCAAATCGGCCGTGATTTCAGCCATGTTTCGGTAATCGCCGCGGACCAACTTGCCGCGCAGCAAGTTCAGCGACATGTGGTTCTTTATCTCTCGGTAGTACTCCGGGTGGTAGCGACGCGAAGGCAGTTTCACAAAACAGTCGCTTAGCACGTTACCTATTGACATTTCAAAAAATAAAACGCGAATAATTTATAACTTTCATTAATTCAGTTCGAGAGCTGGAAATAACTCCGTAATGAGAAAGTTGGATTATTTGAAGAAGCTTCACCTGCTCTGTCAGTGTAATTTAAGATGGTTTCGTACAATTGCCAAAATGGACTGTCATCAGCGTCTTCCGGTTTGGATCCCGAGTCTCCGTCTTCATCACCTTCTTCTGTTAACAACAAGGTTCTTTTACTATTTTCAGAAAATAGATTACCGTTTAAGGCAAACTGTATCTAGCAATAACGAGATTAAGCAGAGTTTGGCTTTCGAGGCAATGCAATAATACCTTTTACTGAGACCTCTGCGTCGGGCAATTCCTGACTGTCGTTGTCATACTCTAAAGCTGCTGTAATGGCTGACAGAGACTGAGCTGCTTTGGTACGTTTGTTCCTGTTCATGGCACAAAACATTGGTTAATCTGCGACAAAGCGGGAATTAAACACTAACACATTCTCCATACCTGATTCTCGTGCTGCCTTTAACTGACCCTGTCCGGCCGTGTTCGATTTCCAGACGCTTGGCTGTGATGATTTTACGAAGAGCCTTGGCATCCTTGTAAATCTGCGACCCAGGTTCATTGTACGTGCAAGCGTTCTTGGTCATTAAGAGCAGGTCCTTCTCCATTTCCGACAGACTGGAATACTCGTTCGCTTGAACCTTCATTGCAATCTGCTTCAGATCCATGGGGTTTTCAATGATGGTGTAGTAATCTGGGTACATCTTCTTTGACGGCAACAGCTGAAAAGGTGGATGCAAGAGTCGGCCATCCCCGTCATCGGCTTGCATAATGGCAGTAAACAACTCTTCATAGGGGCTGTCACCCGAATCGTCACGGGATGACGTCGAAATGTTGGTGTCTCGAGAATCTTCACCCTCCATGGTATCTTCAGAATCTTCAGCAGCTTTTCGGGGAGTCTTTGAGGCTTTAGAACCAATGCTGCCTCTTTCCCGCTCGTCGACGACAGAGTTTCCTTCATCCAGGTATCTCTTCAAGGTCTGCTGGAACACTTCACTAACGAGGCAAGCGTCCTTGTACTCGGTCGAAGTTTCTTGGTAGTACGACTTGGCGTTGGAGACGAGCAGGTCGAAATCCGACGTAAACTGGTTCAAGTCTTCATACTCATCAGTTCGTATCTTCTGCTGGATCCTCAAAAGATCTATGGGGTTCTGAACCACATCATAGTAAGATGGATCCTGTCTTCGTTTTGGTGCTCGTATAAAGGAATCGCATAGTAAAGTCCCGTCTTCCTTTTTCCAATTACGAAGGATGTCATAGACTTGTTGACAGATTTCTGAAGGATCCAGCCGCCGCCTCTTTCGTGTGCTTTCAGACATTTTCCATGAGAAACCTAGTAAAGTGTAACTTTGTTAGCTTTAGTAAATTTTTAGCAAATTCCTAAATATTGAGTGATTTTTAAAAGGATCCCACTTTTTCTTCGACGCTGGAATGAAAACTTGAAACGGCTTGGTAAAGTTGTTAAGCAGACTTGAAACTCCCAGCAAACACAGAGAACAAGGACGCCGACTACTACTACATAAATACGGGTGGTCCTAATCCCCATTAAATGCTAATATGGCGCTTTTTCCCTGTTATTCTAGTTTTTATATTAATTAAGAAGGCAATCAGTTGCGTTAAAATTGAAATTTATATCTAGCTATAATGCTTTAATTTTTGTATTTTGATCTTATGTCTTTGTATTCTTTGTTATATTTTTAATTTTATAATATTTCAAGGCGTTTAAAAATTTACCACCAGGTGGCTTGCAAAAGTGGTTTCTCCCACTTTTGTCCGCTTTTGACCCCGCCCCGCTATGTCCTTCAGTGTGCTTCGGGCGGCATCTTTTGTTGATGTTTTGATTGCCAATAAGCAGATGTTCGTATAGGCGCACTCATTCTGTTATAAAAATAAAACCCTTTACGTTTCGTTGTTACAAATCTCTTGCAAAAAATAACTGTAATGTTAATGCATTACGCAGTTGTTTGACGGATAGTTTGGATTAGGGGATTTGAAATATTATGCCGCGCCCTTTAGGACCAAACTGTATACAACAGGAAACTTGTGCGTGCATCATTTCCTTTTGCACAATTTCCATTTCTTGAGAACTTGAGTGAGGAAAAGAAAAAAAACGTAACCTACGGAAATTCTGGAAAATCAAATCTGTCAGGAATTTTTACAGGAATGGGTCAGAAGTCTAATTGCTGTGTCGCACAGGTAACTAATGCTTCGCCAAAGATGTAGTCGTGAATAATGTAGATTGTAACTGTAATTTGTGTGTGTATTTACAGATTGCCTGCTGCTGCGGAGGACGGTCGTGCCGCTTGTGCAGTAGCTGCTGCCCAGTTATGTTCGAATCTACGGGAACGAGACTGATGTACGTGGCCATACTGTTCTTCGGGACGGCCATCATGTGTCTGAGTCTTACACCTCGAGTGGAGGAATTCTTGAAAGACAATGTAAATAATGAAAACAATACTGTAAACTCGTTTCTCAAATCATGTACCATTTTCTAGGTATCTCATTTTGAAGCCATGTGCAAGGTTCTAAGTACTGGCGGCAGCTGCGAAGCCCTTATCGGTTACATGGCCGTCTACCGGATGGCCTTTGCACTGGCATCATTCTTCCTTATCATGGCTCTCGTAACTGTCGGCGTCAAATCGAGCAAGACCTTCCGAGCAGTCCTACACAATGGATGCTGGTTTTGGAAGCTCTTGATCATCGTGGGTCTCTGCGTCGCGGCCTTCTTCATACCCAACGACAGACTTGGGCATTTTCAAATCGGTGGGTGATACTTCTCGTAGAGTTCTTCCAGGTGTAATTAACTTCTCATATGTACTAGTTTGGATGTATGTGGCGCTAATCGGCGGCATGGCGTTCATTTTGATCCAATTGTGGCTGTTGGTGTTCTTCGCCAAAAACGTGGCCAACACGGTAACCAGGAGGATCAGTCGCGGAGGGAGCTCTGTTTGCTGGTACGGAATCTCATCCGTCTGCATTTTGCTCTGCTATGCTGCCAGTATCGCTGGGATCATGCTCCTCTTCAAGTACTTCACCGAGTGGGAAAACTGCACCACCAATAAAATGTTCATCGGCATCAATGCGGCCCTTTGTCTTCTCATATCCCTCATATCGGCGTTCATATGTTGTGGACCACGTAAGCATTAATCCCTCCTAATGTATTTAAAATATAGGATGAAAATAGAGTTCAACACTGTTATTGTATTTGGGGTAATTGGAACGATTATTTTTGTGTTTTTTTTCCAGGCCAAACTCATTCGTCTCTGCTGCAGTCCGGCATTATGTCGGTTTACATCATTTACCTGACATGGACAGCCTTATCGAGCGAGCCTAGAGAACCGAAACCTGTTCCCGAATCTCTGATTGAAAGTGGCCAACGTGAGGTATATCTCTGCCGTTTTACCATTTCAGTTCAGCTTCTAAGCATTGTTTATGTTATTTCCCCCGTTTAACCACATTTTCGAGGTGTTGAGTTGAAATGGTACTTAGTCCTTTTTTACCTTAACTGGTTCCTGAGATAGAAAGTTCTGGCGGTAATGCAACTTGGAGGAACGTAGTCGCACATCTAATGGTAGCGGCCTATGCGCGCATGCTGGGTGTTTCCTGCTCCGATTTGAATTTAGATATGCTTATTACCCAGGCATGATGAATGTAGCGTGTCTGCCCGATGCGCAACTCATCATGCAACATCTATTTTTTCCTTTGGTCAAAAGGGACGAAAAGTACACGGGAAATTCTTGTAAATAACTTTTCGGGGGGTTTGCATTTGTGCTTTGTCAGGGTCGTGATGATAGTGGCGGCCTGTCCGAGCAGAGATATTACTGCGGACCAGACGATGCAACATTTGCATACAACGAGTTTATCCTCCCATACGTGGGCGTGGCCATCATGTTCTTCACCGTTGTTTATTCCAGGTAATGATGCTTTCTTTTTCATTTGACTCGGTATTTAATTCATTTAACCTTTCCTCTCCTCGTTTCCTGTGGAATTCGTTCCAACAGTATAGGGACGTCGTCGGAGAGCGCGGAGGCTCTGGGGGTGAGCATCAGTTCACCCAGGAAAGTAATCCGCAAGCACAATTCGCTGTGGGCCTGCTGTCTTTCATTCAAAACGCGAGGTTTGTTCGCTTTCCAATTCATTTATCGTCCGTTGATTAATCGCTCGTTGAATTTCTCTATAAATCGGAGCTTATATTCAGTAATTGCTCAATGATAGATGCAATTTTCCATGTAATTTCTAATGCCGAGAATCACTACAATTTAATGATGGTTAGAGGTAATTTGGGGCTTAATGATTTGCTTGAAAATGAAATTCTACTCCTTTTTACTCGCAACAGGACATAGCACGGAGTATTCATTGGACGATTTAGGCGGCCAGCGAGTGTTGTGCAACGAACAGCAAGGCACGGTTTACAACTACAGCCTTTTTCATGTGGTCTTTTGTCTTGCCTCCATGTACATCATGATGACGCTGACTTCTTGGTTCAGGTATTGGGAAAAACTGCATTTTAAGCAAAACTCGGATGTAATGAACATTCCAATTCCTCCGTTAATTTAATATTAAGTCGTAAGTTACAATGCTAAGTACGTTGTATTGTCAAGTCTGGTATAGTGACATAAAAACTTCCTAATCAAAGAGAGTTCAATAATCAAAAAGTATTATGAAGTTGGTAGTTAATATTCTAATTTGTGTCAGTCTAGTCAAAATAATATAAAGTAATTTAAACAAATAAATCAATAATTAAGATATCGTCATTGAGTTCATTTATTGCTCCTTTAGGCCTGAAGAAACGAATCTGACCAGCTTCAGCAAAAATTGGGCTACAGTTTGGATCAAAATGGGATCGTCATGGGCTTGCGTGGTGCTCTATCTCGTCGCTCTTCCGTGCCGGAATCTGGCTGTTCAGAGGTCTGATCGCGAGATGGAGCTGAGCGAGGCAGCCGTCCGTGTGGTTGTGGAACGGGAAACTGTGACTTAAAATTACAAATATATATATATATATGTATCACACCTTTTGCCTTTAAAATAATTGTCTTCCACGAGTCTTCCACACTTGTTTTGAAACAGGGAAAAAAAAACAGAAAAACCTTACAACACATTTATACATTTAGTTGAAATGTTTCTGCCGTTTCGCCTTGACCATTTTAATCCCTCTCTCTGAGGCTGTCACGTGACTGTTAACGTCTGCCTGCTGTCGTGGGATCAAGAGTTCAACAGCTCTTGGCTGGACCTTGAGACTACCTTGAGGCGAACGTGTAATCATATGCTTATGAACAAACAGTTGAAGGGCAGTCCCCTTGACGAATATCTCAGCAGTTTCATTTTAATATCGCAGCCGGTTGTAACGGTAGTCGGAATTAACGAACCTCTTGTACTTGTGCTATAAATACAATGATTATAATTTGACTATGAGCGAATCGAGAAATTGAACATCAGAGTTGAAAAGTACAGTTGGGCTCTTGCCGAAGAATGGTTGATTGCCTATTTAGTCCTACACCTTTGGAGTTATAGCAGCCTAAAAAGTACCGAATGTAGAGTTAATAGTATACATTATACTCGTCAAGTTTCGTTGAAATCAGTTGGTTAGTTTCACCAAAATTAAAATTCTAAAAGTTTTAAAAAATGTGCAAATTTTTTCGACTTGCAGCACTTAGGCCGACGGTGAGAGAACCAGTCTTACGAGGAGAGACGGGGGATTCACGCGGGCGATTTACTGCGCAAATGGACGGTTTCACGCTGGCTCACGTGTTAGCCTGCAAAAAGAAGGAGTTGCCCGGGCATCCGCCTTTAATTGTCATCAATTTGCATAACTGCGCCAGACGTTTTTGCAGAAAAAGACGCGGCGAATACGCCCTTCGCAAAATATAGCGCACACACCGGCCGATAGGAATTAAAGAAGAAGCTTGACAAAACAACGAGACGACTCGTTTGGAATGTCTCGCTATTCATGAATCTAATTATTGCCCCGGGGCCAGCAACTTGATCATGATTACGGTGCATACAAGCTACCGACCCCGGTCTTTGGAATTGAAAATTCCTCTTACATTATAATACAGCTTAATGTGATGGGCCTACGGGCCCCAGGCTAGATATGACGTAACCACAGACATGCTAGACAAGGGCGCTTGCAACAACAGCATGACTGATATTTTAATATCTTAATATAAAAAAAGAAATAATGATCCCTGGAAGAAGTGTATTCTAGTCGTGGAACCCCATCTTTACCTTGAATTTATATTCAATCTGTTTATTTAACTACTTATATTAATTGTTCACTATTAAACATGAACATTTATTGGGCGATGAAAGGTGAAATGTGCAGTGAAAAGATCGTATAAGTCGCCTCTTATTTCGAAGGAGATGTTTAATGTAGTTGCGTCATTACTATGATACACCGTTCTATTAACAGAATGTCCGCGTTTTCAGCAGGTTTGGTATATAAATAAAGTGGAAAACAACCCAGCTACGTTCACACGGTAGAGCTGTCGTCATAATATCGAATTTATGTAAACCCTTAACTATTTACTATACTAAGTGAACACATAAGATAATGTATCTATCTATCTATTTATCTGTCTGCCTGTCTATCTATCTACCTATCTATCTTTTTGTCTATCTGTACAAAGCGAAAATCGACTCACCTTCGATTAAACAGTATAGAACTGTCGTCATCAGATTCTATCGGAAGTCGGATCTGTATCTAAACCCTTAACTATACAAAGAATGTGAACACATTAAGATAATAAGCTATGTATCTATGCTATCTGTCTTATGTCTGTCTACCTGCCTGTCTATCTATCTATCTCTCTGTCTACCGGTCTATCTGCCTGTCTATTTATCTGTCTATCTGACTGTCTATCTACCTATCTATTTATCAAACTGTCTGTCTACCCACAATATATCGAAATACAAACTATGTGAACACACTAAGATAATAAGCTATGTATCTGTGCTATCTGTCTTATGTCTGTCTACCTGCCTGTCTATCTGTCTATCTCTCTGTCTACCGGTCCATCTGCCTGTCTATTTATCTGTCTATCTGACTGTCTATCTACCTATCTATTTATCAAACTGTCTATCTATCCACATTATATCGAAATACAAACTATACAAAGAATGTGAACACATTAAGATAATAGGCTATGTATCTGTGCTATCTCTCTTACTGTCTGTCTATCTGTCTGTCTGTCTACCTGCCTGTTTATCTACCAATCTCTGTTTATCCATACCACGTATAATAATAGTAATACTTCTGAGAGGAAATACAACAAGCGATATTAATTTCTAATACAATACATAACAATAACACTCAACTAGAATTATACAGTACCAAGCGTACATGCATAATTAATCAAGGCTGCTATACACGAGCGCAGGGTTTCCCATTTTGTACGACTGATATGAAGTTGCATATACATCCAAGATGCGAGGGTATTCTGAGAGCGTCGGTTCCATTATCCTCACAAGGGCACACATTAGATGTTTGCCTTTTCTTTTGTAGCCTCTTCCCCGTTCGCTGACATTTGGTGTGTTGGTAAACCTGCGTTTTCAAGTTTTTCGTGCTCTTCCACAAGTTATACGACTTGGCCACAACAAGGGGCTTACGAGGTTGTAAAACCAAAGGTTAAGAACCGCTAATGATCAATTACAGCGACTTAAACGGAGTAATAAAAAGAAGTCGGCCCGAGAGGGAAAGCAGAAAACAAAACATTTAAGAGGATTTCTTACAAAAATACGACATTGCCGCGGCGGTATCTTCGTTTTTCCCTTCAATGTATATAGCCGCTTACTAAAGTCTGAAAATCCTCAAACATTTTCAACCAAAATCTCGTTAAGAAAGTCGAGAGAAAAAATCCCAACAATTTCCAAAAATCTCCAAAAAAATCCTGAGGATTTTACAACTCGGACACATTTCCGTGGGGACGTTCGAACCCCTCGGTTAAGGTTTGACGGGGGCGACTTGTTTAAGGAAGGACTGGTTTTTGAGGTCAAGCAACAGTACTTGAGTGATGGTAAAAAGATACTCTTTTTTGTTACCTCTCCAAAATAACTCTGCTTGCTTCCATAAAAGGTTTAAATAGCGCCCACATAAAAAAAGACACAAACCGTGTTAAAGAATTCCTGCGCTATACAACCGTGCAGACAATTAACGTTTACCTGAAGTAAAAAATAAATAAAAAGAAAACGCGTAGAGTGTGCGGCGGATTTACAAGAACTCTTAGGGAATCGCTGAAGAGGGGCTGTTCTTAACTTTGGTAACCTAGCTTTATGACGTCGTTTCAAAAATACTCATACAGCTAGATAACCAAAGAAAAAAGCAGCGCCATGCCTGTTCTTTGTATACACCGTCGATCTGGAGATGAGTTAGCCGCACCGGCCGTGCGTTCAACTCGCCATCGGTTTCTTACAGTTCCGTTTACCAGTTCATTCATTTATCAAATATTAGGTTATTTTTAACGTATATGACTTGTTCAGATCAAATTAAAATAGGTAATAATAATGTGCGTATCAATAAGTTTACAAGGAATTAATAAATAATAAGCAGACATTGATGTATAACGATGTAATGGCTTTTTACATTGAACCTAGAGTACGGTAAATTGTATTTAATATATTTGTATACAAGTCAAGTGAATCGCGTTAAGTTTGTAAATAGTTACCGCACCTAGCGTGTACTTGTTGTAACCGTCCTGGTCAGGGCGTGGGCGGTACACTGCATCACCTCAGCGTAAACTTCTGTAACTAACAAACGAGAGATCTTTTATCTATCTGTCTATCTATCTATCTATCTATCTATCTACGTACCTACGTACCTACCTACCTACCATCTGTCTATCTATCCATCTATCTACCTATCTATCTATCTATCTATCTATGAATATATCTTTTATCTGTGTGAAATCAGTCAGTCAATCTATCTATGTATCTATCTATGTATCTATCTATGTATCTAACTATCAACCTATATGAATGTATCTATATATCTATCTATTTGCCTATGTATCTATCCATCTACCTACCTAGTTACCTACCTATCTATCCATCCATCCATCCATCCATCCATCTATCTATCTATCTATCTATCTATCTATCTGTCTACGTACCTATCTATCTATCTATCCATCTATGTAATCTATCTATCTACCTATCTATGTATCTTTCTGTCTATCTATCTGTCTATCTATCTGTTTATCTAACCTATTATATCTAACTTGATAAACATCATCTGCAGCTCTTCTCGTTGAATTCAAAACTTCGACAACGTTGTTATACTGGGAAACCGAAGTTAATACATTAATTATACATTTACCGTTATGGGACTATGAGCAGCTGAATAAGTTCAAGACTTCGGCATAAACCCGTTAAATTTCTAGTGTGTTACAAGTCGATTTCCACGCGGGGAAAAGACTGACAAGTTGTTATGAAAACTACGAAAGTCTATTTTGAAAATACGAATTTCAGAGTGTGGAAATACGCTGTAGGCCTAGGTAGTGATTGGCAGATACGCTGACTAGTGTGTTGAAACGATGAAAAGATGTTGTGAAAAGGGAGGAGGAGGTGAGGGAGAGCTATATAAGCCCCGGTCGTGAGCTATCTACAAAAGAGGCAACTGGATCGTGCTGACTCACGCCGAGGCAAAGAATACGATTTCTTTCGTGACGTCATCAAAATGTCCTCGTCGTAGAAATAGTTTTTCTCGTCTGCTCATAACCGTGTGTCCAAACTCTTTTGTAATCAGCAAGTTTTTACGCATTGATGTACCAGTACTCTCCACCGATAAATCTTCAACCAACTCCTCTGTGCACGTTTTTTCCTCCCTACCAATCACATCCTAATAAATTAAAATAAATTCCCGTGATCCTTCGGCGTTGTGGCTTTTTCAGGTTGTGTGCTACAGTGTAGAGCCCCGCGAAAAATATCGCACTGAATAGACTTTGTTTGCCTATTGCTGTTACACTTGCAAATATATAGCAACCAAACCAGCTATACAGTTAATAATACTCAATGTACTGCGCAAATTTTATTCAAATCGGCGTGTCAGTTTTGCCGAAATCAAATCGTAAAATTTTAGTATTACCTTGATTTACCAGTGCCTTTTTCTACAAATGCTCTGGACTGTTCACGAAAGAAATGACGCGTATCTGGAACTCATTTGAAACTTGATTGTAAAGTTAAAGTTATGTGGCCTCGATTTTCGAGTGCAAGATGTTTGTTACCATGGGGGCCACTGAGCAGGGAAATAACAGTGCGAGCAATAATAAGGGCACACGTATCGTTGTCAGATAAACTTGCTGGCGGCCACAAGTCAGATGTATATAGTTTGCAGGATCTGGTCACGTATGCCTGCGGCGACAAAAAGAGCCACGCCAGATGAAGCGTCACCTGGCTGCCTGGTTTTTGCCTGGCCTTTAGCCTGGACTTGGCCTTACCACGGCTTCTGGTCCAATAAGCAGAAGCAACATCAAGTGTGCACAACATAACCGACGAAAAGTTGGCCTTTTGTACGACCGCAGGCTGGTTGGGTATCAAGTGAAAAACACTGGCGCCGGTGTGTGACCTTGCACCGTGGCTGCTGTACTTCGCGTGATGCCTGGCCCTGTGTTTCAAATAGGCTAACTGTTCATTTACTTGCAAGTGGTACCTACTTATGCTGTAACGACTTGCCAAGGCTGATTTCTTCTAATCCCTTTCTTTTTCCACATTATAATTCCTATTTTTTCTCTCTCTTTCTAACCGTCATTAAGATTTCTATAACCTTCGGCTATCTTTTTTTCTATCTAACCATTTTAAACGCTAGTCTGTTGAATTCAACACGACTTTAACTACAAGCCTTTTCTATATTTGGTATGATTACAAGAATAAAAGATAATAGATAAGAA